>JANVCK010152532.1:0-11125 GCA_026546655.1 Epizoanthus illoricatus
ACCTACCTTTTTAAACAAGCTTTTAAATTATAAATCTGGGATTTTAATATTTAATTTAGTCATACACTATTTTTAGATATAGGTAGGTACGTACGCAGGTAGGTAGGTAGGTAGGTAGGTAGGTAGGTAGGTAGGTAGGCAGGTAGGTAGGTAGGTAGGTGGTGAGTGGGTGGGTGTGTATGTAGACAGGCAGGAAATCAGGTAGATAGGTCGATATACATCATTTTAAACCTTTCTTAACCATTTCATAATTTTTACTTAATATTGTAATATAGTTCACCATAGTGCTTTAGAATACTTATAGTTTTAGCGTTATATAAATTTTATTATTACTATTATTATTATTATTATTATAGATATGTTGTAGGTAACGCAATCTAGGTATCGCCTTATATGTAACGTCAAATAGGTAATACCATTCAGGTAACGCGATTAACAATACAGGTAGCATGTGTAGCACATTAACAAGACATATGTATAATTGACTGGACCATCAATATTTGGATTTTCGGAGCAATTAATGACGTAACAGGCACCATATCGCATTTCTTTGCATTCATCCTATCATGTTTAACTGCGAGACCGAAGTTAGTTCCATCAAAACAACACTTACCAAGACACATGGAGGAAAAATAGAGATTTTTTAAAATACGCTAAAAACGCGTAAGCCAGTATTCGCTGATCTATTGTTGCTTTACAAGCTGACGTGAATTGTATTGTACTGCCTGAAAATCGACAAGATCCCTTTCCTGTTAACGCGTTAGATGTTGTTAATATCAGTTTCGAGTACAGGAACTTCAAATGAAGCTAGCACTGTCGCGTTTTGACCACATCAGCTACAAACTGGCATCAAGAACGTCAGATAAATTCTGCATCAGACATTTTTTAGGATTTTCAATATCTTCAATACTGCCGGATACCCGCCCGCGCAAATTTGGTGTTATCCACAAGATGTAGCACATTAACAAGAAAGGGGTCTAATGGACTAAACCATATTTGGATATATTTAGATCGTCATTTTCAAGCGGGTTTTTCCGAGGGAGAGTAATAAATATATAAATAAGCGCCTGCGGGCAGGATCGGTACAATAGACATAAGACTAAAACAAAACAAATTGTGATAAGGAGAAGAAACAGATCTCTCGCCCCAATTGATATCCAATCCATATTACTAAAAACGAATAAGATAAACAATTTATATAAGTTACGGAAATACGCATTCATGCAAAATACGCATTTATGCAATTATGGCCATTGGTAAGACGAAATTTTGTCATCAAATAATGATGCAGTTCAAATTTGAAGGACGAAAGTGTTATAGGTTGTAGGGATAGGTTTTGTCCACAGGTTTGCAGCTCTTGAAAAGTACGGGAACCTGAAGTAGTCTTGCCTGTAGTAGGAAGTCACACATGAACAGGGTCAAAATTACAAGTTACATAGTGAGAAGTAACTGTAGTGAAGTATTTATTACGGTCGCTGTAAAGTAGACTTGTGCAATCACTAGGCTCAAATGATTTCTGTAAGAATTCCTTTACAAACACACAATCATAAATAACTCACTTCTAGTTCCAGATTCTATTCCCGAGTCTGATTGTCCTGATAGGTCTCCGCTGTCAGCCTTTGGAATGGAGACCGTCAGGTGGTCCATCCGATGATCTAGCAACAAAGAAACAACAAGGGCTCGTTTAAATGATAGTTTTGGCATTGAAACAGATACGATTATCGGGGGTTGCGACTGCACATAGTTGTATAGACGCCGCCCTGAACACAATCCACCATACTTTCATACAGGTACGAAATTGTATATCTCGAAAAAACCTGTGTTTTCTTAAACGTTCTCAGCTATGTGATATAACGTGTGGTATATGCAGTTTATTACCGTATTTATCCAAATAAACGGCAGTCTCCAATTAACGCCTCGCGTTAAACAAGTATTTTGTAATACACACCTCTCTCTAATAAACGCGCCCCCCCCTCCCCTTCCCGTTAGAAAAATAAGAACAGCACAAAGAAAATTATACAGTGTATGAATGAAAGTTTCGATATAGTTTTTCAGTTTGTTAATCTGCTTCCTGGGAGAAATTTGGAAAAGGACGACTGCACGCAGACTTTGTAGTTTACGTTATGTGCATCAACTATGTAAGTTGTGTTTCAACTAAAAGTCTTTGCAGAGAAATAGATGGACGCCTCCAAAAAACTGGGCGTTTATTAAGATAAATATAAAATGCCTTTTGAAAGGGGCAAAACACACCACGATTTGCACATATACATAGACTCTAAAACATTAAAATTTGATGATGAAGGTAAAAACTATTAAAAAAAACTCGGTAATTTTTTAAAATCTTTTATCACAGCTCTTCTAAGGCATTGAACATATATTATTTGATATTATTAATAATAATAATAATAATAACAATAATTTTAGTTATTAACAGCGACAATAAATTCCATCCGTAAATAAAAGTAAACGGAAGTTAGAAAGAGAAAATCGATTTCCAACTTTTCTCACAGTGATTTATTCCCGCTATTTGCAGTTCGTAAGCACAAATCTGGTTGTTTAATCGTTGCTGCTAGACTATATTTTGCTCATGGGGACTAAACATGGAGCTTTAAACCTGGTGTTTGCTGATTGTTGTTAGGACTGAGTGACTGAGCTAGCCGGGCTCGCCAATCTAATTATCTACTTACAGAACTGGCCGATTTATATCTTTTGGAATGCGTGAGAAATACAAATTGTTAAGTTTGGACCTCAAATCAAAATCCAGAACTGATTCGTGAGAAATACACATCTCCATAAGAAAGCATAAGATGACATCCGAATGCGTGACTGCCTTGATATAGGTGTGGAGTTTAATGCCGAAACTGAAGCATCTATAAACAGTGTATAAACACCAGAACTATGATTATATCTAAGATTTTAAAATATTATTTTCTTTATGTAAATGTAACTAAAGCTAAAGTTGCAGTGCAGTCACGAATTAAGAAATGGTCCATGCTTAGCGTGCGTCTATCGAGTTTTTCCCAAGTTTTTCCCGCGCCAAACCTAGGAGACTGGAAAAAATTTGCTGACGCCAGATATGGTGCACGAGCGTGCGTATGTTCTAGTTGAGTTATGGTGCACGCTCACGCCAAACAAAGCGCGCGCGTAAATTTGCCAGCTATGTTATAATCGAAGTTGGTTCCATGATTAGCTGGTCACCGAAGCAGTTAATCATATTCCATATACCGGCCAGTGCCACCCGCAAAGTGTCACTCGGTCGTTCAGCAGCTGAAAAACCACGAAACGTGACCTGAATAATTACCAGTTCGACTGAAACAAAATATAGTAACTCTACAGTCTACACTAGTACTAGTGTACATATATACATTTTTTAAAATAAAACCCCTCAGAGACAAAGCTACTTTGTCAGGACTGAATGTTTAGCAACGCAGCTTGGATTTGTCTCAAAACTGAATATTAAGTTATCTTCTTTCTTCCTTCTTGCGCCGATGCAAATCAATAAACAATACAAAGCAATCATTCTGCCGATGTTTTCTGCAGTAAGTTTGAAATTGTATTAGTAGAAAATGTCGGTGCTCTTGTTCGTGGTAACCTCTTGATGTTACTGATTACAATGCTGAAATGCAACCTGCAATCTGTTCCTTGTCCATAGCCAAAGCCATAGCCAAGACTAATCCAAACCAACAAAAAAGGAAACAGTTTATACACGGGCAATATGGCCACATATCTTCTCAGTTCGACTACGACTCACAGAAGTAAGTACAAGTCTGGAAATTAGAATGAACCAACGGCAGTTTTATCACCGATTTTAGTGCTCAAATGTTTAACAAAAAACGTTTGACTTTCTCTGTTATCCGTATACAAATCACGAACTTTTATGATGTGATTGCAGCCGCTTTACGATTGTGTAAGTAAAAGCTGTCATGATTGCGGAAGTTGGCCATACATGCGTACCCTGACAAAGTTTTAACATGATGTGAACATGATGTGAACGGTGTGAACATGATCAAAGATTTGCTTGATAGTGAGGCGACAGAAATATCTGTACTAGAAATTGTGTGTATTTTTGAAAGCTGCTTTGATTGGCACATGGGGTGTACTAGATTTGAGAGTGTGGAAATTGAGTTGGAACTTAGTACTTACACTGGGCTTCGACCTTTCTTGGTCACTGGTGTATGTCAGTGTTGAGTGATGGCGGCTGTAACTTTCTGCTGCAGATAAACCTATACACCCACTATATGGCTTCTAGCACGTGTTAGTTAACCTAGCAGAAGTGTTATCTATTGCGAACTGATCGGAATCAAATGAGTTGACAATTTGACTGCAAACTCAGAGCTGTAGCGCTCTTGTCGCTGATACCAATAAACAAATGAAGGCAGAGTCGAACTTTATGCCACTATTATTAAAATATATACAATTATTTGCATAAATAGCCTTCACTTTTTAATTGTGTATCGATATCACGCTAACGTCACATACACTTTCAGTGACGTCATTGTTTGACATTTTACATAACATTACGTCACGTAACTACTGTAGCACACACGCCTATGTCGATACTTCACAAATCTCAGTTTATTTCTTTATTTCATTTCTTGTTCAACAATTTATGATTCTTAGCTTAGCCTTTTATTTCAAAACATTTCCAGTTCAAAGCATAGCTTTCAAGGTGCTTTGGCAAAGTCGAATCCTTTTAATACTAAATGAGGTTCATTCTCCTGCATGTTCTGTGTGCGTAATATGTACCTATCAATGTTAAGCGGGAACGGGGAGGCCAGGCACATGCATGTGGGGGATTTGGCAACGATTAGCTGCCTGTGGTGGGGACATTTGACCATTTAATCAAATTCTGGCAAGTTTTCGCAACAAATAAGTGACTCATTTGACCGTCAGCGATTGCCCCGGGGTGGGGAATTTGAACAGAAATCCTTGTCCGAGTTCAAATAGCCGGCCTTTGCCCTTTTACTCTGCGGAATGCTCAATACATTCCAATAACCATGAACAAAGACTTACACTAGAAAGTTGGTTCACCAAAGACCTCTCAACCGCTGTATAATATTACCGGCTCCTTACCAAAGACTAATTACTGACACAAAACAAGCCGACCAGACAGCTACCGGTAATTAGGCCGACGCATGAAACATAAATACCGCCTACATGACCGACTTTGCTCTATTCACTATTGACTCTGAAGATGACTTCCACACAGGTTGTCGAACCGTCAGTCACCACCAACAATCCTTCTCAGGACTACACTAACCCGGACGATCACTCTACTGCAAACATTGACTCACCTGGGTTCAGACCATTTATTTTATTATGTCACTTCAGAGACAGGCATTTTGATACTGGGGCGTGGGGGGGGGATGAGAGCAGAAGCATTTGTAAGAGAAAATTGCAAGCCTGCTCCAACTTCTGGGCAAACGATAATAATTTGCTGAAACTTGGTCAAAACTGCATGCCCAATTGTTAAAAATTTAACATTAAAAGAGCATTTGTTAGCTGTTTCCCTCTAATTTTCTTTTAACATGCATGCCTTATTATTTAAATTATGTTGCCATGGTAACAGCAAGACTATTTAATGGATTTTTTATTTACACTAGCACTAGGGGTAACATATTTATGAATAGGCACAGCTTGCCAAAAAATGGAATATATTCTACGATATTTGCTTGAGTGGAAGATCACGTTAATCCTAGGCTGGCATGCATTTCTTGTCCAGTCATTGGAACTTATCTATCAATATATCTAAGTTGATTTGTAAGAACATCCATCACGCAAGTTGCTGCATGGGAGGAGTCCTATATATAGAGGGTGGTGGGTGTAAGGTAAATTTTGGCTGTGGGAATATGCATAAAAAAAATTAACATGGCTTGCATGTTGTTTCGTGACTGAGTGAAGCGGCTGTTTCCGGTATTTGATTGTGTAATCCAAGGTGATGTGTGCTTTTCAAAACATGCAAAAGTTGCTATTTGAACATAAAGCGGCGCAAATAGCCCTTGGCCCATTGTGCTAGCATAATTTTGGCATAATTGGAGCAGAATAGCATAATTTTTCAAAAAGGCACTGCCAGGGCATATTTAGGACTGAATTTTAGCACTTTTTGAGACATATAAAAACTCAATTACTATTTTTGGACTTTGGTGCATTTTCTGCATGGAATAAACAAATACATGAAATTAAATTCGGGTAGTATGGCTTTTTTTGCAATGCATCTTGGAGCTACTGGGGAGTATTTTGACTCAGTATTTTGACTTGCCAAGTTACTAGGCCCCTTTTGGCGAATTCCACTTGCGCAGTCTTTAGTATGTATCATGCAGCTGACTGAATTATGCACTGACAGAGGCTGACATAAGTGCAAAGGAATGATGCTTTCAAGTGTTGCGGTTAAAATGTTATCTATATAGCACTTATCTAGTCAATTGTACATGTTTATTGAAACAATGACTTAGGCTGACAGATGTATATAGGAGTTGGTCAGTTTCCTTGATGCTTTCAGTGTCATTGTTTGCTTTTAGTGTGATAGTTTGGATTAATCTACGTATAAGTGTGATTTTTTTTAAAATAAACCATTGAAGACATTAAGCTAGCCTCCTCCGCAAGCAAATCTAATGATAATCGGGCAACGGATAAAGCAAGTGATGGTGCCGACTGATGGTGAATGATACTGATGGAGACCAAATGAAATTAAATAGGTCTAGGGACGAATGTGGGTTACGGGAATGAACGGCACCCAAGTGAACGCCGACTGGGCATCTTGTTAGTAGAAATGAGAGGTTAATTTAGGTAAAAAATATAAAACCTGTCTTATTTTAAAGTTGGTTTCAAAGACGCCCTTTGGATAAGTTAAGCTGAAGGAGTGCAGAACTGTCTTACTTGCAAATTATTATTGTTTCCTATTGCCCTTTACAAACAACTTACGTGCAAAAAATTGCCGGCTTTGATTGTGCAATTTTTGGTTTTCAAAGTTTTTCCACTCCAGCTCCCACCCCGCAATATCAAATGGTCGGTCCCTTAGGATTAGGCTTATACTTATGTGGACGTTAATTTATTTCCGTATAATCTAAAGCCTGTCGATGTTAAGCCGGAGCGGGGGGGGGAGGGGGGGAGGCTCAGGCAAAATGTTGTCATTTGAATTGTTTGGAGAACTTTCTTCACAGTACCCACCCGGGGACCATATGGTCAATTCCAGCAATTATGACTGGCTGTACTACAAATTAAATATTGGAATATGGTCAAATATTCGTCAAATGCCCGACCCTCTTGCTGACTACCTTTGGCAAGAGTAGCTAGCACCGAAGTTATCCCCCTACACCTCCCCTCCTGCTTCACATCATAGCTACATAATACGTAATATTAAACTAATATCCACCACTCCGTTAAAATTCAATTTGCAATTCAAATATAAACCCAAGTTTGTCATTAACATAAGGGCCATCGGCCAGCTTGTATCGCGTATCGTGAGCTCAAGCGACTGGTTGTTTCACTTTTCGCTGTAAAATTGGTTCAGAATTTGGAGTTTCCGCTCATCGATCGGACTCAGGAACTTATAATATTTATCTTTATCAGCTCACCGACGACGAATGTGGCTATAAGGGGATTTAAAGTATTTTGAAGAGCCTTACACACGGATCCATTCGCTCAAGTCGGACAAATTCAATATTATCACGGTAAGAATTGTAGAATTGTTCAAGGTAACACGAATGTGGTAGTGCTAAGTTTTGAAACAGTGCTAGTAACATCCTTAGGCGGCGAAATAACGGCACATCCAGGTGAAATATATCTACTAATCAAGGAGGTAAATTCACGTGACTTGATATTGGTCGAGTTCGTCTAGACTTCCTTAATCCTTTTCTGTTAAGAATAAAAACATTTCCCTTGATCCCGCATTACAGACTACTTGCATGCAATGACTGGTATAGATGTACTTGACTATAATGCAGTGCAGGAATGGCGATCGATGTAACTGTCGTAATAGTTGTAGTCATGTTTATTTAATCCTAAGTTGAGCTGGACAGGAATGATTCCAGTCTTTATGAGTAGTCGCATATATTACCCAGCACGGTGCATACAAATGAAGCGAAAAATTGTGCTTGCGTTATACCAAATGTGCATTTAGAGCCTCTGTTGTATTTGGGATTTTAATTTTCGTTGTTGTGAAGGAAAAACTTAGCTTTGACTTAAACACGTTTAATTTGCGTTCCGTGTCTGGCTTGGGTCTGCCGTACCAGTTACTGGCCATTACTGTTTGTGCCTCGTAGCCTCTCTCACCTTTCAAATATTTAGTTTCCAATTACCTTGAATGCAATTATGCATCCCAAAGAAAGTCAATAACTCGATATATATAAACTGTTACGAGAATGCGATGAAGCAGGATATTTGCAACATGGGGAAGTATATTGGTAGATGCCCCAGTTTAATATTACACTTTTTTAATATAAGAACGAACTTAACAAGAACATTCAGGCTGAAATAGCCCATAAAATAAGAACTAAATAAGAACAAACTGAGGCTGAAATAAAACTTCATTCGGAATTTTTTTGTGAGTTTAATATAAAACAAGAAAAACCAACACATCACCAGATACAACATGCAATCAGTAAGTGAATAATATAGTGTTCCTAATAATTCTTACACTCTTCGTTTTCCAGTAAATTATTGTTTCAGATATATTATTCATTTATTGTAACAACATAGGCACCTCAAATTTCAAGTGAAACAGTGTAAACAGGAACCTAGAGGAATTTTGGGCGAGTTAAAATGCCTAGTGAAAACACAGCCAATAACAACAAAATAAGAACATTTTGAGCCTGAAATTGTCAAAAAATAAGAACACTGAGCCTGAACAAATTTTTACTGGTTCTTATAAAAACAGTGTGTATGTGGCGAAGCTGAAATCGTGAATTGTGAACCAGAGTTGTTGTTTTTTGTAATAAAATGTGTTACTGCTGACCCCAACCGTTAATCCTCAAGCTTGAGGGGTAGGTTTTATTTGGTAGAATAGAGTTCCTTGCTTTATTTTAGCTTAGTCTTCTACTGCGTTTCCGGCTAGATTCTAAACAAGTTTAACCATGTTTCAAAACCTTAGATATTCAAATTGTGCAGACTGACCTAAAATTTGAGTTATCTACTTGTTTTGTCTATTTATCATAAAACAAATATTATATAAACCCGTGAATAGGAAGCAGTGGGTGATAATACAAAGTTCTTCATGCTGACAATGTTTGTTATAACCATGTTTCGGGTCTGGTCTGAACGCGGTACAAGTTGTTACATCGTGTGCTGTAAGTTACTTGATCCTAGATATTAGGTATGTTTACGTTTTAGGTTTGTGTTAAAATCTGTAGAAATAATACACTCTTTTTTATAAGAACGTCTTATTTTTGGGCCGAGGCTAAATGTTCTTAAATATTTTGGGGATTTTAGCCTCAAATGTTCTTAAAATGTTCTTAATTTTATCATACGTATTTGGTGTACTCATTTTCTTTTTTTCTCTTTCGTTCCGGAAGCATAAAACTATAAGGAAATCAAATCAGTATTAAATAGAAAAAACTGAACTTTTAGTGACGTGACTGAGCTGGTGTTAAAAGTAAGGAGTCCTGCAAATTGTTCTTGTAAAATGTCCATGTATTTTACTCTAGTTGCAAACAATGTATTTGCTGATTCCATGATATTGTGCCGTATTAAATGTAACAAAATAAAGTTCTCTTCCATTCCTCAGCCTCGGTTGTGTTCTTAGCATGTTCTTAAATTTTGGCCGATTTTCAGCCTGACGTTCTTATAAAAAAGGTTCCTATAATAAAAAAGGGGGGTGTATGATATTTATTAATACTCGGTGGTTTAATACAAGCATTTATCATTTCCACTGACATCGTGTGCTCCATGTTGTTACAAGTACGTACGTTCTTGACACATGCAGCGCCAGCGGTCATGTTAATACAACCGCTTCGCAAGATGTCAGCCACCTAACGACTGAGCCTTTGTCGCGATTCCCGAGAAAGACAGGAACTCAGTCGTCGTGCTGCCGATGGGAGACAGACGCACCAGCAAACTACAGCTGTTAGTTTCTCACTTAGCACCTTCTTGCAAACCCTTTTGTTTGAAGAGCTCGTAAAAAAGCTGTTTTTATTTTGCCACTTTAATAATACATTTCTACACGCTTTTGACGGAAATTCTGTCACGATTCTGAAATGAAGCCACTAAGATTGGAAATCTATATTGATATTCAAATATTACCTGCCACTCTTGTCATTCGAATTTATTTTTAGACTTGGAAGTTCTGTAGCTTATCCGCAGACGTAAGTTTTTCTGCGTAGCAAGAGGTCTGTTTCTTGACCGTCTTTCTGGAGTCTGAAGACTGAACCTCTCGCTGCGAGTGAACTGAATTAACATCTGTGGCCAGGCTGCAGTCTGAGTTTCGAAAACAAGAAATTTGCATTTTAGTAGGAAAATATGTTGTGAGAATGTTCTATGGGTAATTTGTTTGTCATCTGGAATTCTATAAGTTTTAGTCTCGTTTTAGAATCTTATGTTATGAACAAACTATTTTCATGGATTGCATTTTTGCGCGCATTGATAGATATGTTAACCCTAAAAAAAGACCAAAAATCCACTATACGCTTTTTTGGGTTTTTTTTGTTTTTTTTTATCAGAACCAGATAGTTTTGATCAAGGTTAATTGTTCTAACATTTTATAGCAAATTCGGGTTAAATTGTTCTGAAATGTTCTTATTTCAAATTTACTGAACATGCCTGACCGTTGTTACAAGTTATCCAAAAGGTAACCATTTTAAATGTATTCTATAATTATACAATGTTTGCATTCTTAATGGTTTCCTCTAAAAATTAATAAGTCATGCATGTTACAAGAAAATGAGAGGGAAACAGCTAATAAAATATCGCGTGCGCAACAAACCTCAAAGTCAAAGGTACTTGCATTCAGTTTCTTGAGATTCACTTTAGATAAAAAAAAATAAACATGTATTCAAAACTACACGAGGTCACAAAAGGAGGGTTGTGTGCCAAATTTCTGCATCCTTTCAGAAAATATCAAAGCACATTCAAGTAACTGTGGCAGATGAAATAAAGGAAAAAATCCTAATAAAATGTTGATCTACATAGAAAT
>JANVCK010152643.1:0-11125 GCA_026546655.1 Epizoanthus illoricatus
TACTATGTTCTTACGCTACCGTGTTTGCATTTTTTTCTGGTCGGTTTTGCTATATTAACCTCTGGCACCCAGGGTATGCTATCGCTCGAAACATCAGAAAAAAATCTGAAAACTTCCACCGGCGAAAAACATACCAGCTCAACCCCACTCGCCGAGGTAAAGTAGTATATGGTTAGGATATTAGTGGGTTCTGTGGACACCAAAATTTGTTGTTTGTTGAGTCTTCTTGATAGCAAGTAAACTAGTTCCCAATTGCAACCTTTGCCAGAATAATATGTACAAGTATCCGGGATAAGCAACAATGGACAACCTGCTTAGAGATATGCAGTGAATAGCAGTCGATTTATAATGCAAAATACCTCGCAGAACTGCTTGTCATTCCGAATATCTAATCTCTTGATTGTGTATTAAACTATAGCAGTAAACTGGTACTGGCCGCGGGCACAGTTAATGCTCACAGCATGCTAAGCAAGTTTATGTGCTAGTCATTGCATTCAAGTCACTTTTAGCCATACTCCACTTTGATTTTTGGTTTAATATAGCACAAGTCCCTGTGAAGTATACAGGGCTGTTGCTGTTACGACTTGGGTTAAAGCTGCACTTTTAGAATGTTAATTAATTATTTTTTACTTTTCTAAAGAAGACTTAAGTACCATTGACGCTGTACCATTTTGGACTACCTATTTATGTGGTACTTTGACCTTTTATCAGAACTGTACCCAAAATCCAGTGTAGTGTAAATGGTGCTTGGGTGACAAACTGAGATATTAACTGAATGAATAGTCTATGCACACATTTTTAATTTGGTTACACATATATTGCACATGTATATTACTTCATGAATCATATGTCATGATCAGGTAGGAACTGATTTGCATCTAGGTTCCTGGATTGTATCTATAAGACAGTAAAATTCCTGGAAATCTGTTGAAAAATATTTATGCAATTTGTCATTACAAAATAATCCTTATAGAACAAAGTAATACCCTCAGATCAATTCAGTCATACACCAAGGGGTGCAAAGTACTAAAATTTGTAACCAGCTAATGTAGATGTGTTTGTAAGTGGAAGGAGAATTCAAGTGCTTAATGTACTCTACACTTGTCATATCATACGTGGAGCTTTCTGATCACCATTCATTGCGTGCCACCTTTGATATCGGATAACTTCCCGTCTTTTCATCCTTTCAATTGAAAACGGCATTTTAAGAGTGATTAGTATTTAGTGAGGCAAGAAAATTCCACAAGTTCATGCAATAGATACTTTAAAAATGGTGTGATATTGTTTGGGGATGCTCAAGGTCGCAACAGGGATGTAGCATCCCCATCCATTATACAGTTTTGACCGTGCATTTAAGATATGAAATTGTTTCTTGTAACATTTACAAGTATGTTTAGTGACTGTTACAGTGGTCTAGGAACAAGGTGGATACTTTGCGTGCTCGTATCATGGGGTTGAAGCTCCAGACTAGTCCACACCTTTTTTTAAGTCTTAGTCTCTGTACATAATAATTCAATAACTATTTTTCTATTAGACATTCTGGCATCCTTTTCTTGATTTTAATCTCTTAGATTTTAGCAATTATTTAAATAGCCCCATCCGCTGGCACACAGTTTCCATTTTGTCATTGCTTTTCAAGAACTTCAGCTGTCAATTATAGCACAGTTTGAAGCTGCAAACTGGGGGTTTTACATATTTGCATAACACTACATGACTGCATAAATAGAATAACACCATCAAGCTGGCATGAAATTAAATATTATTGTAGACTTTAATAGTCTGCATTTGCCATTTTCAAGTTCCTGCTATTGCTATTGTGTTTCTTCTTCACTGAATCCATCTGCTTTCTATTCATACAATGTTAATTTCAGGCAGGGGTAAAAGTTACTGAAGATGGTATTCATGCATTCCAAAAACAGTTCAATTAATATAGCCTAAAGCTGATAATTTCTTTATCTTAAACAATTTTTAAGGGTTTTGATCAACCAGATATAATTATCTATTATGTGGAAGATGTCCTAGTAGGTGAGAAAATATTAATTTGCATGTTAGCATTAACATTTGAACATGTAAAAATATTTGATACCAGTATGAGTGGTTAACACATTTTAAAATTTTTACTTAATATACAACTAAATAATTCAAAGTTCAATAAACCTTATTTTTTGTTCCAGCTGATGTAAAAAAACACAACATGACCCTACATTTGAGATATATTAAAAGAGTAAACCTCTTAAATTGTACAATCATCCATGTTTTTTTACAACTGAATAGCCAGCTAATGAAGTAACTTCCACTTCATTTCAAAAAGTTCTATCATTAGTGGTTGAAACTTTAGCAGGAAAGGGTTACAAGAATCTTCCTCTATTATATATATTGGTCTGAAGCAGAGGTGAATAAACTATCCAGGGATTAGTAATAAAGAATAGAATGAAAAACAAATGATGATATTGCAACAAGAAAATGTAATGTCACGGAAATTTCAAATGGGGCACAGTACATTAAAATACAAAAGAATCCAAATTAATGGGCAACCAGTTGTTGGAATAGAAATGTATAAATTAAAGGACTTTAATATTTTTTGCACTTCAGTACATGTAATACACCAGTATATAACAATAGAGTTATATCATTAGTCAGTTGTTCATCAAGATAATAATTAATAGTCTATTTTATTAGCTAGAAAATAATTATATAAGTTACAGATATACATGTTAGGATGTTGATTTCATATATTTTATAAATGCTTGTCGGTACAACCAAAGAGATTGTATGCTCACTTTCTGGTTTTTGTATTCCTAGGATTAGTCTATTTCCATAGGGTTTGACTGAGCCCTATAAAGTATAATTATCATACTAATTAGTGCTGCATCTTTGTGAATAACACGTTCATTTAGCATCTTAGAATTCTTTTCAGACAACTGGTTGACCTAGTCCTTATAATTATGTTGTATTATATTGGAAATCTAGTATGCAGATCTAGACTAGAATTCTTTGAGGGAACTCGAGCATCTGGGACAAGTCGGGGAATGTAATTTTGGACAGAGAATTTAACTCATATTTGATTAGAAGTCAGGAAAAATTGGGAGCTGAAAATGCATAAATCACATTTGCACAAGCCAAGAAACAGCTGGGTGTTTCACCAGCAGAACTAACCTTAAGAGAAGGAAATTTGATGTTTCAGGACTTTATTCAGCTGCCCCCTGTTGGTCTGCTAGAAGCTAGCTAGTGTGTGTACATTTACATGCATTATTTACAACTATTTATAATTTACTGTAAACTTCCAAAAATAGAATTCTATATGTACATGATAATGCCTTCAAAACTTCTCAACATACGGTAAATGCCCTTTAATCAACATATAGGTTAAATGTGTTTGGGTAGGTGCCTCTGTACAAAACAAAAGCGAAGCCACAGCCAAGCCACCAAGAGTTATTAAAAGGCTTTCAGTAATTTGCGCGACAAGTATCTCCATCAGTTTTCTTTGAGAATCCTCCTGCCACCATCAATATCCCACATGCAGCTGTGAACAGTTGACCTTGATTTCCAGTTACTTAAAAGCTGCATGGACTAATTGATGTTTTTATATCTTGTAGAATTCAACTGCAAATTGTTCAAGTGAATGGTGTCGCATTGTAAGTTCCACTATGGCCCATAATTTATAATATGTATACATCAATCTTAAGCTTGTTAAAATATATTTTGAAACAATGTTTTGTATCAAATAGAATAAATTGTGTGGTTTAATATAGAAAAAATTCATACCCCATCCCCCACAATGCAATGTAAGGTTATTGGAAAATCTGAGGGGGAGGGGCTCAGAAATCATCTTGTTCCCAGGTTTCATTTTGGAATTTTTGAGGAAAATATGAGGGGGAGGGGGAAGGAGAAAACAAGATCTGGTAAAATTATATTATATGCATGAGCTATGAATCAGGCCCATGCACCAGTTAACTGCACATGCCCAAGTTCCTGTTAATAAATACCTCATCTTGTCCCCAGATCTCATTTTGGAACCCCCAGTGAGATCTGGGAACAAGATCAGGGATTTGTTGATAGGGAACTTGGCATGCATAGTTGGTGCATGGGCCTGATTCATGAACCATACATAATCAAATTTTGCCAGAACTCAATTTTTAACCAAAAACACTTCGGTGGAGGAGGAATGAATGTTTTCTGGACCCTACACATATATATCTAATTATTATTTTTTGGTTTAATGGAATTATTATAACCTGTCAGTTTTTCATAAAAAACAGGTTAATTTAAAATCAATACAGTTTTTAGTGTCTAAAAATTTTATATACCAGAGCCAAACAGTCTGTTTAAGTTATTACTTAAAAAGGGGAATATAACTTTAAAGGAATCCTGAAGTGAAAAATACTTTGCTGGCAAAGTGAAAGAACTTGTTCCACTGAATTACTCTGCAAGTTTTGGAGTCCAAAACCATTGCACCAATGAGAACAAAGCAAAAACTTTTCCCTATTTTTGCACTTCAGCAATCATGGGCCTGCCATCTTGGATTATGATGTCAGTGAGTTGCCGTTCCCAGGCCCAGGTCACGTACTGTCAGATGGTGCACCTATCAAAACAAACAAGATAGCCTGGGAATGGCAACTCACTGATGTCATTTCTGAAAATCATTGGTTCTGGTACATATTACTGGCTTATTAACTAAAAAATATACTTAAGCAGATTGTTTCTTCTTGCAGTGTGCAAGGCCCTGTATGGCAAAAAACTTTAATGCCATCAAGCATTGCAAGAAATTATGTGTAAGTATAAGTAATGCAGATTTTTCTTTGCCAATCACATTTTGATAATTCGAAGCAGTGGTGCAACCCTCACTTTGCCCACAATCCCTGCTTTTGCTCTGATGAAGGGCTAGCGCTCAAAATGTCAGCTCAAACCTTTCACCCTCACTGTGAAAAACATGACATTTGATCAACTTTTAGTTGATCAATCCCATTATTTGGCCTACTCACTGACACAGAAAACCTAGTCTTTTTAAAACTGGTCTAGATCTACCAGAGTTTAATGCTAATTATAAGTTCTATAAGTTCTTCTTCAAATGTGGCAGGAGTGACTCAAAAGAATGAATTTAAAAAAACCAGTACCACTAAGTATTATGTTATTATTTTTAGGTGTCCTACTGATGATCAGTTGATAATTGATTTGTGTTTCATTTCAGAAACATAGTTTTCAGTTCAATTATTGTAATTTAACACTGTAATAACAGTCCTGTTGACAGATCAGTGACATTACTGTCAACAACAATTACAACCTGCTGCCAGACTTTATTGTTATGTATGACTATATTGCTTTAGATATAGAGACTGGCTTTTTGTTTAATAATTTTAAATCTATAATCACAATGTGAGTGGCACTTTTAAAATAGCTGAATTTGGCAATGAATTTAGTAGGATTGATTCCACAGATACATGAACCCAACCAATGGAAACTGTCCCATTATAACTGTTTCTTATTATTCATATAGCTCTGCCCGTAACTGCACAGAGCCACAATTGCTCCATGAAATGCACTGAGCATCTTATTTGTTACAGGATATCAACAAAGGGATAAAGATAGGGTCCCTATAATTAATCACTGACAACAAAATTAATCTTGAAGACTCATATAACTAATCACAGTCGTGTAAAAACCATTTACATGTACTGCACCCTGCATCATCCAAGAGATCTGTGATTTTGTTGAACTACGTAATAATATTTTTTACCAAGATTGGTTATAATTTGCCACAGCACTATGACAAAGTCAAAAAGACTGTATCAAGAAATTTGTTTATTTGATTCACTCCTTAACTCCATATTCATTTTAAAATTATGCTTAATTAGCTGACAATTAACTTTTCATGATCAAACCCAAAACAATGACCTGTTAGTGTGTGATTGCAGTAAGATGTGTTTATTTACTCTTAAATAGATACTCTCCAGATATCAATTTAAAGGCTAGAGACATCATGATATGCTTTCTTTTTAGGGACTACTTCGAGATGTCAAGAGTTATATTTGTATAGATTCCTGCAAATATCTTAAAAGTCTCTACAACAAAGGTAAATATTCTAATCCATGCAAATCCTTGTGCTTATAACTAGAAGTTGTCATATACCAACCTATACAGTGATCACAGGGCTGGCGGAGGAGGGAGGGGGCACCTAATTCCCAGGCCAAGTATGGATTTACGAAAACATTTATTTTAATTCCCGTTTAACCAAAAAAAATGTAAAAACACTCCCAAAATGCAGGAAATGGCATGTAGTTTCTCAGAATTTCCCAGGGAAGCACGATATACCCCCAGACCACCCTAGTATGCTCATGTACAGTTTCAATCTGGATCAGATATATTATTAACACAAAGATCTCCTCTTTCCATAGAGCTCCATAGTTTCCTGTTCAGGTTTCGTCCTCACTGGCCCTCTTTCTTATTATTTTTTGCTTAAAATTCTTTTTCATGGGTTTATTTTTGGGTGAACTTATTTTCAGATGGGTATATTGTCGGGGGGGGGGGGGTTCATCTTAAAAATGTGTATACTTTAAGTACATTAGTTTGTAAATATAAGCCAATTGCAATGGGCTTATTTTGGGGCGGGATTGTGTTTCAAAGTATTTTAAATTTGCATTATTTTGTTAGGGGGTGGGTCAGTCCTGAGGGCTATTGTTAGGGGGGTTATTATATTAAAAGTTTACAGTATTGTAAAGTATCCTTGTATATTTTGACATTCATTTATTGTTTGCCTTCAGGAATACAGAATCTGGTGTTTCAATCTGGCCATTTGTTAAGTGATCAGCCCTTTAATTTCTAATAACTATTCCACTCCCAAATGTTTATAAAATTATTGATATTGTATTGACCAGTTTAGAGCAGGTCAATAATCATGCCCACTTGAGGGGCCCATTTTGGGACTCTAGGGAGGGGGCTAAACTTTTATATCTTCAAAACTAAAAGGCAAAAGATAGAAACAAATGCACAGCCTGTTTTGTCTTGTGCTATCACTTTATTTTCAGTCACTAGGCCCCTACAGAATAGAAAAAAACTTGGGGTGGGGTGGTACTGTACTCTGATAGCTGTACTGTATGTGTCTGGTAAAAAAGGTGGGTCCCTTTTAATGGAGCATGTGTTTGATCTGCTCCCTTAGATCTATATTCAAAACATCTGGTGATTAACTGGTTATGAAATTGACAAATTAGCAGTTGTTACAGCTACACCTCTTGCCCTTCAGAGCAATTTTCTTTCTGAAGTTAAGCTGTTATCATTATTAATAAAAGAAATGTCTTAGGATAGACTTGCCACAAGTCGACTCACAAATAATTAGTAAATCGAGCGCGCAGTGCGAGAACGAGCGCGTTAGCGCGAGAACGAGCGTGTTAGCGCGAGCGAGTCCTTGAAGTGCCGAGCGGAGCGAGGCACAAGAGGTGAGTCGACTTGTTAACCCTGCAGGAAATCGACCCACGCTTTGGCGCGAAATATCAAGTGGCTCATATTTCCAGTAACTTTCCGCACTCTCACTCACCTGGAACAATGACCTTTTGGCACTTTGCATTTTAAAAAGCTTATACTCGGCGCGTGGTGCTCGGACAGTTGTTTCTGGAGTTATGAAAGTGCTAAAGAGCTGGAAATTACATATTCGCAAACAAAATTTATCCGCTTAGGAGAGAATGCTATGTCTAAAGGTCATTGGATGTGAAGCAAAGTCAGGTTTTCAGTCTAAAGTGTTGATGTGCGAATCAAGAGGCGAGATTGTTTAAACAAAACATGGAGTCTTGGCACATCCAATTCAAAGTGAATACTCAGTGAAAGTGCATAAAGCTGTAAATTTAATATTTGCAGACAAAATTGATTGCTTAGGAATCAGTGCTATGTCTAAAGTTTGGTGGAATTAAAGCGAGAAACGAAAATCAGACCAAGGTGTTGACATGCAAATAGTTTGAGTGCCATGAATAGAAATGACATCTTGACACATCTGGGCAGTTGTTTCTGGACTTCTGACTGAGCAGCATACTCGAGAATGGCAATTTCCTAGATGAAGATAAATAACGAAGAGTCAATGCCATATTTAAACTCATAGAGGATACAGTGACCGAACGAGAAATAAACAAAACGTGTAAACCTGTCTGGATGAAGTTTCCGATACTTTGGTTTAGAGAGCGTGGTGGCATTTGTGTGGCTGGCGTTTTCGGCACTACGCCATTCCGAACCTAAAGCTGCTAGCGAGCTTAATTATACCTAAGATAAATTAGATTTTCTTTGATGATTGTCAGACTCACTCAGAACCGGTTAGATTTTCCAAAGTTAAAACAACAAGCCAGAAATTCCTACTATTTACTCCTCATGTATTCATCCTATTTGCGAACCAGGTTCTGAGCGAATCCTGGACCTGGTTTGATTGACATGATTTGTAAGTATCACATCCCTGATTGGACAAACACGCAATGACGCTGCGTCATGCCCCCGGTTGAAAAATCCACCGGTAAATTTGGCGCGCTGCAACAGTGAAAAGTCCTTTTCACCGGGGATCCAGTATCAGAAAAGGACTTTGTGAAAGTCTAGTTTATTATGTGTTTTTGAAAACACGAGCCTGAGACTCAAGCCTGGAAAACTGGCTGTTATAAGAGAAGAAGAGAGAACCATAAAAAAATGGAAAACTGAGACTCTTTCAAAAACCATTACAAAATTTCAAGACTGGACTAATTTTTTGAACCAAGACCCATAGTTTTTATAGTAACATTCACTACCGCTATAATTACTTGTAAATTTAGCAAGATGTTTATTATTTTCTAGCAACAGAGCATACTTTGTATTTTATTTCTTTCACTTCTTGTTTGTGTTGGTTAATTTTGTAAATATGGGCATAGTGAACTATTAAAGTATGGTTGACTTGCCTTACAGAACTTTCCTGACAGGCTTGTCATGTAGCTTTTTGTACTCTAGTTAGGATCGACATGTTTCCTGGCAAGTCCTGGAATTTCATACTGACTCAGGCTGGAAACACCCTGGAAAAATAAAATATTTTGTTAAAAAATACCTTTGTTAGAATTAGTCTTTAATTTTATAATTTAAGAAAATAACTATTTTTCAAATTAATATTCAATCATGCAAAAAGCTTAGAAATATTTCAAGATTTTTTGGATATTAATGCAGCATCCCCATGATCTACAAAATCTATCTTGAATTTGTGTCAGCTGCAGGCCTCCAGAAATTTTATGGAGCAAAATAGACTTGATCATGTTTATGCTGAAAATGCTGGAAACGACACCAATTTACATCTCAAAAATAAAACTAATACCAAGTTCCTCAGTGTTATGTGCTTTCTACAGTGGCATTATAATTCATATATATATCAACTTCATATATTTCTGTTGACCAGTCCTTACTTTTTGAATTGATGGGAAGATGGCATTGAATTAGTCCTTGAATTTTGTGTTCAGTTAAATGTGGGTACCTTTGTAAAAAGATTTAAACTGTGCATTAGATAACAAACAGACATGATATATTTAATTACTGCTTGTTACAGGTTATAAATCTGGAACCTGCCCCAAATCAAGAGTGAGAGTATGTGGGCCTGAATGTAAGACAGATAGTAATTGCGAAGGCCAACAGAAATGTTGCCGAAATGTATTATGTGGACACCTTACATGCCAGGATCCACTATTCAGGAAAAAAACAGGCAAGTTTCTCTCAACCTAACCCTTTCAGACCTGAGAAACCCAATTATTTTCAATTGATATTTGCAAATATTATCATGATATGGAGGTAGTTAAGGTTAACTCTGACATGCGAGGAGGTAACCAAAGACAAGTGAAATACTAGAAACATTGGATTCAAGAAAAATACATGTAGCAATCTGCTCTAATTAGGCATGAATTAAATTCACAACACTCCAATTACATGGCTGGTGTTCAAACCACTAAGCTACTGAGTCATCTACAGGTAGTTACAGTGGCAGGCAAAGAAATAGGCCAACCCCCTAAAAAATACCACAAGAAAACACAAAAATGTTTGATTAATATACTTTATGTTAAATATTATTATACAGTATATTTGAAGATACTTCAGAAGTTCTAAATAATATTATAAAATAGAGTAGATATAACGTGCGCTCTGATTGGCTAACAGATGGCAAAATAAGTGTTTATACCAGAGGATAAAGACACTCATTTTATCTTCATCTTATTTCTATTTTATAAAAGCGATATAAAACGGCTGCTTGTGTCTATAATCTGTGATATAAACACTTTGGCAGTTGTAGAGCACTTGAGAGGCAAGAGAACCACTCGGCTTTGCCTCATGTTCCTCTTAAACTTCTCTCGTGCTCTACAACTGTCAGCGTGTTTATATCACAGTTTATAGACACCCGCAGCCGTTTTATATTGCTTAATCAAATGTGATGCCCTGGCTTATAATTCTGGCATGAGTTCTACACATTCATGAAACAAGTTGGTTCTCCTAATAAAAGTTAATAGAAGTGTTGAATATAAATTACTAGTTAACGATGTTACCCTGTAGACCATTCAATCCACTTTGTTACTGACTGTCAACCTCATCTGAATTGACTTTAAAGCAGTTAGTAAACAGGTGAGACCGAGGAACACAACTCCAGCACCAGTTAGTGCCCGGCCGCCTGCACCCAGAAACTTCCAGGTTACAGATATGAGAGTGATAAATGGGAAAGCCGAGATCCATCTGACATGGAAGGCTCCCAAGAACACAGGTACAGTTATTGCATGGATTTCATATCAAGTAATAAATTATGTATTCAGTTGTTTAAAAAAAGGTTGACATCTGCAAACATACAATCTAGGTAATTGGAAAACTTCAATACCAAGCACCAAAGGAATTGTGGGACCTCTATATTATGCACTGTATACACTCCTTTGCCTTGTAAATGAAGCAATAGAAACCAGCAGTGCATCTTGATACAGGGTTCGTACGTTCATAAAAAACCTAAAAAGTCCTAAAATTTCAAAAATCCAATTTTAGTACTCAAAAGTCCTAAAAAAATTGTGAAAGTCCTAAAAGGTCCTAGAAAAGTGAGCTCTGATATTGATATACTGCAAACCCAACTGTATATATGTTTTTCCTTGAAGTTTTGGAGCAAAAACAAGGAAAC
>JANVCK010152865.1:0-11124 GCA_026546655.1 Epizoanthus illoricatus
CACACGAGCAAATGAAAAATATAAAAATTGACAAGGACACTTGTCAAGGAAAACTTGCTCGTGTGTAACGGGCTTTATGTGCAGGAGCGCTTGAAAAAACGTAGGGACTGTGGTTCATTGTAATTTGAATATCAAAAGAACCGCATTTGTGTGTACAAGAATCTGGGAATGCACTGATCAGTAGTGAGATGGCAACTATTTTTATCTTGCCTTTATGCTTAAAAACAAAATAGGAACACAAATATGCATTATAACCCTTTTAAATTAAAATAAATGAAGATTGTTTTCAGTTTAATTGAGCTGATTGATGAGTTATCAACGACATCATCATATGCAGGAATGTTTTCAGGAAACTTTAATTACTGATTGATATAAATTGCTAAGAGCAAAGAAAATAATTAGAAAGATATGAAGGGATTTAGACTGCGAATTGTTGGTGGTTTATTTGTTTTGTCACAATATCAGCAGGAAATAATTAGAATCACGAGGAAGGACAAATAAATAGACTAGTTAATAGAAACACTAACAAAGAAAATAAAAACACTGGAGGATAATATATAAGAATGCCCAAATAAATATTAATAGGTCAATACGATTTTTAATTTGGATTTCAATAGTTTTAGGTTAGGGGAATTAATCAATTGCTCGTGAAAGGAATTCTAAACGAGCACTCCTTGTTGCAAACGTAAATCAACGTGTGTTCTTAGTATTAAATTCATTCTGCATATATAACATGCTCAATAGTTGTTGTTTCATAGAATCTGGAGACTTCGCTGGAATTAGTTGCAATATAACAAATTACTTTATTCAGCTAGCACCATGCATTATATCACCATTAGTGGAATGTTCGAGGCGAACATGCTGGTTTTAACAACCTGCAGTTTTTACCTGAACTGGTGCGCCGTTGTGGCTCAGTAAAGTTTGAAAAATATACCGGAAATTCACACTATCGCTTATCTTCCTTTCCTAATCATTTAGGTAAAAAACGAAAGTACCAATTCGACTCATCACAGTCCGAGAAGATTAGTTATCTTCCCAACTTTCTTTTTGCCAAACTTGAATGTTATTGTCATGGTACCGCCATAAAGTACCACATTTCCCTTGACAACTCATTATTAATTTTTTATGCGGAAGAACGTTATGTTGGTTTTCCAATGCGATTACTAAATCCAAAAGATCATTTTACCATTTTAAAAGTTTTCCATAAAGTATTTATATTATGCTTTTTGTTCCATATATCCTTCCAACTACCATATTCTAATGTGCGATGCATTGGCTAAGCTCTGTTTGTTGGGAATAGGATGTAATTAATGAGACAAGGCACCTTATTTGAAACACTAATAATTCTGCCTGTAATAACGTTCGTGATGAAGACAGTTGAAATCAACTGGAAAACAGTCTTTAATTACTTTATTGTAAAACGTCACTATTTATATTTCTGATCATTCTCTTGTTATTAGGTATAATTATAGAAAAACAAAAAAACATCGTCCCCTACATTGTTCTTTGCCATCTAATAGTTTTATACAGCCTTGTACGAGCAAAATATTATCGTGTAAGTTGGCAAAAAATTTAAAAAGTAAAGTATGCATAATTTATTATATATGTGTATCGTGTTGCTACAAAATGATCAAATGGAAGATCAAATGATCTTTTGAATTTAGTAATCACATTGCAAAACCAACATAACGTACTTCGGTGTCAAACAATGATCATGAATAGGCGGCGAAAATATTAAATTCCAATAGCATAAAAGTTTGAATTTTAACGGGTTTAAGTTGTTACATCAAATGATAATAATTAACAGATGTAAATAAATATGAGAAGAAATGTTTGGGTTGTCATTTTGGCAAATAGTAAATGTACGTTCTTGGAATAAAGTCATTCTGTATTTTTGGAGATTAGCAACATATTTGGTTGGTATTCTTCGTACAGTCTTGACGTAGGAATACACCAAAATTGGCCTCATAATAAATTTCAGACAACTGTCGCCATATAGTTAGATTTGGAATGTGCAAATTTCCTGTTTCTTTATAACGTCCCGTTTATATCATGCACTATGCATAGGTAAATAAAACTCTTAAAACTGAAACCCAACGGACGTTTAACAACTCCCCCGTAATTTTGTTTCTAATTTTTTAGGTATGGGGATACCACAGACTTAAAGTTTCTGTGTGTACTATTTTTACCTTGAAGTTACTAAATACTCAATACGGAAGTATGCACACCAGTAATGACGTATGCTTATAATATGACCTCATCACGCCTTTGTTTTAGCAAATGTGGACGTCGTGATACAACTCACAAGGGTTTTCTTTAACAAACCATTGTTGATTGCTTTATTGCTGTAAATTTTGTGTTTATTTTTCCAACGATGTTACTATACCTAACTATCCTTTAACCGTTCCATAGCATGTATCTGTCTATGAAGCGGTAACTATAGGTAACTCGCAACAAGGAAGTGCTTCCACCAAGCATAACATGCAATTTAGAATCTTTTTTATCATTCTACTATTTTGTTATTGTGCTTTTCGTACTTGTTTTGCCAATTAATGATCAATTTGCGTCAATAGACCATCCAACGGTAATTTTGGTTCCTTCCGTCGGAACACTATTTGGTAGCCAGTATCGAAACTGCGTGCTTCGTGCATGACTGTTAGAACCTACAAAAACAATTTTATTGTTTTAAATTATGAATTGAAGTATATACATATATAGTAGGCATCTTAAGAGATATTTAGAGATACTTAGAAGTTCTATATTCTTAGCCAGTTGCTTTTGCATCAACATATATTGCCCAATTCAAGATGAACGAAATCAGTATAGGGCATTTGGATGTATTGACGACTTTCCTTCTTAGTTTCTCTAAATGTCATAAATTCCCGAACTTGTAGCAACATAACAATCAATTTGGACCAAGGTACAGATGTTTATTCCAGTTTGGCATTTATTTGTAGCAATAAGAAAATGAGGTGTTATGCAATGAAGGATGTACGTATAAAAATTATGCATACTTATAATAGCATTTGTATTTAAATATATGGGAATACACAGAAGAATTTATAAG
The DNA here is from genome assembly GCA_026546655.1 of Epizoanthus illoricatus. Classification (NCBI taxonomy): domain Eukaryota; kingdom Metazoa; phylum Cnidaria; class Anthozoa; order Zoantharia; family Epizoanthidae; genus Epizoanthus; species Epizoanthus illoricatus. The sequence continues at coordinate 3,068 of JANVCK010152865.1, forward strand.
GGTGGATATTATATTTGTTTGTGTTTTGACTTGAGAATAAAATGAAAAAGACATATAAATATTTTTCATTGATAATGAAATAAATAAAGGTTGGTTTCAGCTCAATTAAGCTGACTGTTCAACCATCGACGTCATGATACGCAGTACTATTAGATTCCTACGCCAGAGAAGCAGAAATACCTTTTCATGGAATTTCTTTAAGAAAACTTCGATTATTGATGGGGAAAAGTGCTAAAAGAATTGATGTTTATAACAATCAACAAAAATAAAAAAAATATGAAAAGTCGAAGTACATTCTTAGATTGAAATCCGGTCAGGTTCTGTATTTTGGAAGTATGGTCAATAAATAAGTAAAAAAAAGAGCATAGCAAAAAGTAAAAGTATTAGATCATGGTTTGCCAAGTAATAAACCTTTTTGCGTAGTGCATCACTCCAGGCCTTTCTATCGTGGGTACATGTGACGTATACATTTGTGGTGGTCGTGTTTTTGTGACTCCTACCTAAATGCAGAAATAGCGTCTTGTGGGATTTGGATACTTCTTAAACAAGTTATAAATAGCACAACAGAAATTCGGTGTTCTTCCCGTACCTAAAGAATTAGTAAACATTTACAAAACTACTTGCAACGTGTAGTGTTGAATCTCTGCCGGCATAATCCAGTTTAAGAGTGTCACAAGTAACCGGCACTGTTTAACATGACTACTCGTCTCTGTTCAGTAAAATGCCTAATAACATAAGGAACTGCATGACCATGCCGCTCAATTCGGTACTCAAAAACATATTTTAAGAACTGTGCCTCTGAAAGGCTGTATTATAATTCTGCTCTCCACTGTTTGAATTTGTAGTCGTAGCTCTAGTTACAATAGTAGTAGGTAGTCGTAGCTCTAGTTGCTGGCGTTGTAGGTAGTTGTACCTTTAGCTTATATATTAAAGACAATGAGTCATACGTTAATAGACGTGCTCTAATAAACTCTCTATAATTATTATTTTTGATATTATTTATGCAGAAATATGATTGCTTGAGTTTGAAGGGTACATATAAGTCATAGGGCTAAGAGTCTGTGGGGCACCTTTTATTCAAATGGAGGAACCATCTAGAATGGAACTGATGCTACATGGTGTATACATAAAATAACTAAAAATCCTTCAAGAATGCATTTTGATTCAAACTTACTAGTATTATGCCAGTAATAGCAGGCTATAGTCCAACAGAAACAGGGGGCGCTTTGTAGAAGAATCAACTCCTTTCTTGCGATCGAAAGCTGTAACATTTCATACGTCATACTACCAACGTCATTAATCGACACGCTGATGGAGCATTTGTCTTGAACGTAATCTTGCGTATTGTTGTTTCAAAACACTTAGTGGTCCAATAATGTGCAAATTAAATAACACTGTGGTTTTACACTTTACTTCACATGCCGTGAAAACTTGATCACCAGTCTTATAAACAACCTCCGGCAAATTCTAGTCACGAAAGCTGTTTCATCCTTTAAACTAACCACAATCCATCAACTAGAAAGTATTGCGAGAAAATGAGGCCTATAATTTATATTCGTTTGTGCACACTATGCGTATGGTGCAGCCATAGACTTCCAAGATATACTCTTCAGAATTTTGTTTATTTAAAAACGGTCAATATCCTCTACTTTGGCCTTTGAGTTTCACTTAGTCCATTGTTAAGTGCTCGTGCCACGCTTCTTAACTATTCATTATTTATTAATATTCATTGATTATTTGCAAGGTTCTTGTTCAGGCGCATCCTGACGTACGTCCGCGTCCGTTGTATTGGGATACGATACACACCCTTAGGGTTCAACTACCCACAATTTAGTCCATAAAAATAAGTGAGAATACCTTCTAGATTCTATTTAAAAGGTCTATTCAATTTTATATATGTAGCGTGCGTTGGAAACGTGTATACATAAAATAAGTTGCTATAAATATATTAGTATTCCCCTTTAGAAATTATTCAAAACAGGAAGCAAAGACAATTGGTATATTCTTTGATCTCATAATGGATACTGTCTACATGCTGAATAGAAATCATGAATATATAAATACATATCAGAAAGGCATAGATATCGTATTCGAATATAAATATTTGACCAGCCTCCTCAGAGTACAAGTATTTCCATCATTTCCTGCATTCCTGTCAAGTATAGAAGAGTTTTTGCTGAAGGTGCATAAAAAGTAGCCTTAATAAAAAAAAGTAGAATTTATTTGTGATAGTTGCTTTATATATATTGCAACTTACGTTTGAGAAACTGATATAAACAAGAGTCAATAATTGACTCAAGGGCAACGTACTGTTAGTGTCCTTAAACGACTGATACCCACTTGAAACAATAAAGGCTGACTGGCATTGTTATATCATATTGTATCAATCACGAAACCGAAAATTTTTTTTTTATCAGCAGTTAAAAATATACTGATGGACGTATGCTAGATTTGAAAAGAAATCCTCCCATTTCATATTCCCTGAAACTGTACTCCTGATCAGCAGAACTTCAGTTTGAGAATGCTATAACCAAGTGCCCACTTCTCGATCTTATATTTCATAAGCTAATCCAGGTTTAAATACACACTTTGATACAGTTTCATGCATACGTATCATGAACCGATGTCGTCTTTAAAAATGGCTATCAGGTTTCTTTTTGTGACAGGTAGTACTGTCATTGATTCTAGATCGAGCAAAACTGTTCTCTGCGGCTGAGAGATTGAATTGGATGAAGCGGCTTGAATTAACTCTGAATTCACCTTATATTATATTATACTGAGAACACAAGATTAAACATGCTCGGAAACCTAGGGGCAGTTTCCACTTTCCCTACGTTTCTCTCGCCCGACAGACTGCTGCTGGGTTTCCGAGGATGAAGAATGAAATGACAAAGGGGTTTGGAATTAGCAACGAGAGAAATACCTGCCTCTAAAAAATCTATACATGCGAACTGCTTGGTATTTAGAAAATACAACTTTGACAGAATAATCATTGAGATGCACCTTCCAGGCATTTTTTTCGCCATGTTGTGTACAATTCCTCCCTATTACAGATGCTTCACAACTCAATTGCTTCTCTTCTATTTCATTAGTTCCAGTTCTCTCTCGCGCGGTGAGATCACTTAGTCATCTTTCTTCCTCTCGGTTAGATCACTGGGTTCCAGTTTTTCTCCCCACGATCAGTTCACGGGGATACAATTTCCAGCCCTCTTTCTCACGGTGGGATCACTGGATTACTAGTTCCAGTCTTCTTCCTTAAGATAAGATAACCTGTTTACGAGTTCCAGTGATCTTCATCGCAGTCAGCTTGTCCGGTTACAGATATATTCCAGTCCTAATGTTGTAGGTATAAAGACTGATCACTGGTTTACTTGTTCCAGTTTTCCTCCTTGTTTTAAGATCACGGGGTTGCAAATTCATCGTCAAATCACCTGGTTAATAGCTCCATTTAGCTCTCAGATCCGGTTGTTGTAATATACGTCCAATGGTCTTCATACTGTGAGATTACCAACGTCGTTCCCAGAGTCTTCCATTGCGTGGTCAGATCAAGAAGGCGTCATATTGAATTGCGTGTTCAATTCAAGACGGTGGAGGATAGCCTGCGATCAGCAAACGTCCAGAGGTTTCGGATTGTTTCGGGAGACCCTGGTAAAGGTGGCCTGTCAAGTCTTCTTATTGATTGACATTTTATATGTTTAAGAAAGAGTCTCATTTGATGCCATTCTTGTAAACAAGAGTGCGCTTGACGCGCGCCCGACAGCTGGAGAGCCGCTGAAGAAAACAAAATGCAGACAGATTTCTTTCTTCAGCTGTGTTATGAGAATAAATTCAGTTCGTGGAATGAACGATGCAATGATAAGATACATTACAAATTACAAATGTCATACCACTTGTGTACCTTTTTCCAATGTATAACGTTACTCTAAAATTGAAAATTAAAAGAAACTTTTACAAACATTGAAGCAAGCTTTTAACCCTTAAACGTATAAGCCTAAAATCATAACACGAACGTTTAGGGGGGGGGGTCATTCTGACTCCTCTCCCCAAGATTTTCGAAATGGTTGAGAATTACGAAAAGCCATTTGGCATGCAAGTAGTCCACTCTTTACTAATTAATTTCCATGGCAATAGTTGTCAATTAATTAATTACTGTTGCTATGGTGGCAGCTGTTCCAAAACCTGTCGGCCATTTTGGCCACCATCTTGGATTTCTCAATTTTTTAATTTTTTGATAATTTTCAGCTAAACAGTTGCAAACAGGTAAAAAACATTGTTTTGTGGGTAAAAACCACAAAATAAATGATAAAAACTACAAAAATCTGAATTTAAACACATTTTTGCAGAAAAATTGCCATTTCTGAACGTAATGCCTAATTTGCACATTTTTTCGCATAAATTATGCACGCTGACGTCATCTAATTAGTGTCAAAATACGTCTCATTTATCTGACCACAGGTACTGAAAACATCATGGCAAAAGCTTTAGACGCAAAAAAGTTAGGTTCGAAAACCTTTGGGGGGGTCACTTTGACCCCGCCCCCCCCCCTTATACGTTTAAGGGTTAAAACAAATACAAGCGTTTCCTTTGTCCCTTTTCCCTGTGGGAATAGGGACAATCACAACCTGTCAGTACATAAACGATGTTCATTCAAAGGTTCTCTATACCTGATGATGACCAACACTGGTTGAAAACGTTTATTTTTACAAGGTTAAATAATTTTATATATACCATTTATATATGTTTTAATCTTTGAAAAGTACACAAGATGCACAAATGCGTGAAGTCAGATGCACACACTCCATAATGAGATGCAAATATTCACCCAAACATCAGATGCTCATAATTATCCCAGATGATATCCACGTGTCATCACATTGATTCGCCTTTGAAGATACCAATCACTGCATGTGGAGGAGGTAAAAGCAAGAAATTTTGCATTTTGGCGAATGTCTTCAAACAGTGTGTTAAATTAAGGAGATGTTTTTGACATTTTCAGATATTTAGTGCGGGCTGACTGAAATAATTTCTCGCAAAAAGTGAATTTTCAAAAACTTGGTGAGACCCAAAGCAATCATCTATGAAGCCCTCTCCCACACACAGTAGCCTGATATATATATATATACTAGAGACGAATTATCTGTCTAGACGAATTATCCGACAAACGGATAATTCGGCTTGATATAAATGTTGAAGACGAATTTGGACGGTCAATTCGTCTAACTTGTGAAATACATCCCAAGAAATCTTACCACCAAATAAAAGCAATTCCTCCTCAATTTTAAGTAGGGGTCAAATTAGTCTTCTGATCCGTCTAGATATAAATTTAGAGACGTGTTATCCATCTGAGACGAATTATCCATCTGCTAGCACGTCTTCAAGACGTGTGATATGGTTTTGGACCCAAAAAACTTTACAGAGTACTTCAGTGGAACAAGTTCTTTCATTGCCAGAAAAGTGTTTTTCATTTCAGGATTCCTTTAAAAGCCGATGATTATCTTTTGTTCAGAGATGTTGAACACATAAGATAGACCTTGACTAGGACCCGTAAAACTTTGTCTCTCTTTTCCTTCCTAACTTTCACTTATGTCATCATTTTTAGTATTTTCTTATTTCAAGAGAATTTGAATCTTTTCTCCAAATGATTGATGAATTTCGTCGGCCATGTGAAAATACATTCACATGAACTCCATATTTGGTACTTCTAGAATAAACGTAATACAGCGACCTGAATCCTTCGAGATACAAATTTAGGTTTGACCTCTATAATACGGACACTTCTCTAATACGGACACTTTGTTCTGTCCATTCGGTTTCTTGGAAAATAAAAATAATCGAATGAAGTGGTAATATAGATCTTTCAAAACTTAGTTTACAAGTGATAGTGCAGTGAATATAGTAAACAAACGTTTTATGGTCGCAGTCTCTTTAAGGGGTAACTGCATAGGTCAGGTCTTTGTCACATTCATACTACTCGACCGGCCATAGTAGCACTAGCTGCCGGTTACCTTTGCTCGGCCTGGAACCGGCAACGCAACTGGAACTGAATAGAAACGACGACCTCAACCAAGCCGGGCAAATAACATCATCCAGGTTGTTTTTCAGCATAGCAAATGTCCCAGTCAGTGTCGTTGTACTTCCAGACAGTGACTGGCTCCCCGCTCGTGCATCAGGAATCGCGGCATTGAGCTCGGAATTGACGCAGAACACGACACGTACGAAACACACCGACCTTGGTCTCAAAGGACTAAAGACTTGGACCAGGAGCTGGTAAAAGTTTCCAGACTCCGCCAAACTGTTTTTCTAATATTTAGTTAATTTTTTTCAAAAGATGAGGAAACGAAAGAAGGAAAAATCCAAACATATAAAGTAAATTCCTAATCTATTAATGTAATGATAACATAAAATGCTTCACACAGAAATAATATGTCATCAACATCTTGGATTCCATTATTATAAGCCTTGCTAAACAGTCGAACATCTTTAATATGGACACCGAAGGGAGAGAACAAAGTGTTATTAGAGAGGTGCCAGTATCATGGAGGTCAAACCTAAAATTTGTTATTCTACGCTCTAAAGTATTTTTAATATCGAGTTCGTGTAGCTGTGTTTTTACTCTGCCGACGAAGTTTGTTAATAATTCAGAGAAAGTTTCAAATTCTCTCAATGAAATTTATCGGTAAACAAGCGATGCATGACATAATTGAAAGTTAGGAAGGAAAATAGAGATACAGTTTACAGCTTTTAGATTGTTCGCAAGATCCAACAACTTGATTACTGAGCTCCTGGTATATTCACTTACACTTAACATGCGGTACAAGCAGCAAAACGATAGTGCGCGATAAGAAACTGTAGTTACTGTCCGTATTAAAGAGGTAGAGTTTATGTGAAAATAGTCTCTGGGAGTCTGAGTTTTATTCTAAGCAAATGAGTGAGCACTTTACCAGGACCGAGCGAAATGTTCGCAATGGAAAGGTGTCCGCATAGAGTAGTTCGACTGTACTTCAGCCTCGGAAAATCGGGATCCTAGGAACTAGTCATCTTTTCTGGGAATGCCGTCTGAAAAACAAGATATGGAAAGAAATTTTAAATTATCTTTAAAAAGAGCATGTGAAAACTTATACCGACTTGAACATTGATTTATCCATTGAGAATATAATGTTAGGAATAAGTCAGACCTCTGCAACTTGGGCCAATTACCTAATTATACTATCTAAATATTATATTTATGTGTGCAGATGTAGGGAGATAAAATCAACTCTCTCAGGAATAATTTTATACATCAAAATTTCATGTAAACAACTGAGAGATCCAAAACTTAGACCTATCTGTATACTTGTACAAAAACTATAATTAATTTTCGTCTTGTATGTTGTAATCGCGGGTATAAAACTGATTGAAATACACTGTAAATGTGAATATTATAAATAATAAAATAATATAATTAATTAATTAATTAAAATAAACTAGTGAGCCTCCATGTTCGGTCGCGAACTAGTGCAATCAACTGCATCCATCAGAAACATCAAAATGGAAAGAATTCTGTTCATATCGTTCAACAAATGCATCTGTGAGAGCTCAAGAATGTCAAGCTAAGCTCACGCATTTCCCTGGGCAGCTTTCCCCCTTATCACCCTTTTACTGTGAAGTGGCGCCCTGCTATCGGTCAAATTTGATCACATGATGCTCTTCGCAGGGCTGTTATCAGGCAGTACAGTATATTAAAGGTCATTATCACCGATCCAGCTGACAACTTATCATGCACTTTCTGAAGAAACGTTTTCTATTTCATGGAATTGTACACGTTTCGCAATTCCATGGTTCCAACAGTCATAATATGTTTTAACCTGAAACGTCATATGACGTAAAAATTAGTACCTCCTCTCAAAATAATATTTCTCAAAATTATAAAAATCAGTAAAGACATTGCTTACCTTATTTGCTTGTTGACACAATCAGGGCTAAATCTACACTTGTTACATCGATTTTAAAGGACTTTGTGTGGAAGAATTTCATCCTCTTGTATCAATTTCAGTTTGCAGCATGCCATATTTATCTCC
>JANVCK010152976.1:0-11122 GCA_026546655.1 Epizoanthus illoricatus
GATGGATGGATGGATGGATGGATGGATGGATGGATGGATGGATGGATGGATGGATGGATGGATGGATAGATGGATGGATGGATATGCCAGTATGTGTTGGGAACTGCAAAGGTATAGTCAACAGATTTAGATACATTTTAAGGAAAAATATGAAAATAGCATTCCCATACTTTTCCAATGCCTTACCAGAACACAATAAAAGATTCAACACCTGGTATAACTAACCGATAAAGACGTTCTTTTAATTTTTTAAAAGAAAAAGCATAAAACAGAATTGCAAACGTTTTCCCCGACGTGAAAGAAAACGTGGTACTCTTACAGGTCTTTTAGGACGTAGAAAATCCAACACTTTCCAGATTTAAAGATACCCAGGAATCAGTTCCAGGGAGATAAAATGAATTTACCCCAATGTTGTAGCAGATGAACGTGTAACTGACCATGTGCTATACAAGAATGCAGCACAACAGCAATTAGTGGAGACTGAAAAAGTGGGCCAGAAGAGAAAGGTTGTCTTTCACGATACACAAAAACCACCTTTGCATTTCATAACTTTATCCGTTATCCTCCTTAAATAAAGTGTTATTATTATTATTATTATTATTATTATTATTATTATTACAACGTTATGTCGTTATTATATAATGGATCTACTGCAAGTTGCAAAACAATTGCGACAATAAGCCTCGTGCGTTACGCCGTAGTACATCAACATTATTTTGTTGTAATTACATCAACAACAACAAATTCGGATGTTACATTTTCTGACACAATTTTACTATTTCCGACAAATTCCGGACAAAAATTTTGGACACTTTGCTGAGTACAATTATGAGCTATTTGAAGTTAATGTAGCACCTCTGTACGGACAGGAAAATGGAGAAAGTGACACGGAAAACACAATAGACGAACTATCAATAATCATGAGCGGCAATTCTATGGAGGAAAATTTCAAAACTAAAAAAATTGTACGTATTTGCTGCAAATCAAACTTCTAAAGAAAACCGTTCTGTGCTTAATAGTGGCATGTATCTGACGAACAAGTAAAGTATTCTCCATAAAAAAACTCCTAAAAGATATGGCATGGATACAGAAATCGTCTGAAAGAACCAATACATGGTTTGACCAGCTAGCCGGGGAAGATATATACCTTATAGAGGTCTTTAAAAATTTCGGACGCTTAAAAATTTCGCCGGAACAACAAAAAGTTTTGGACGGTTATATTTTTGGAAACTTTTTCGTCCCAAAGTAAAACCGTATGAAAATGTTTGGTTTGCTAATGTCGACACCGAACAACCAATTTTTATGTGCTACGTACGTCACAATGCCTATAAGGTCATTAATCCAATATGGAGGCACTCAGGGAAATTAGCAATTAAAAGACCTACGGTAGTTGTATCTTATTCCATTCAATTGAAACTTTTCAAGTTCAATAGTGTTTGTTACACTTACATCTAAACAAAGTTAAGATAGATTTTCAACCGCTCATTCTTTTAATTCTTTCAGCCGCATCGAATTGTTGAATTTTCTTTATCCGTCACCATACACTGCTTACAAATCTGATTTGCAGAATTTGATGACACATCTAAAAATTATGGTGTTGGTGATCGGTTTAGTGAATTCTCATAACCAAACTACTTATTGCTGCATTGATCATCTAAGGAGAAGCGAAGCGTTGATCAACTCTCGGATTGAAGAGGTAAATACATAAAGCTGTGGTATACATGAGAACAACACGTTTCGTGAATAAATATGTATTTGGAAATGTCGCCACTCCATAAAAACTGAAGAGAGCTCAAAAAGCTGGAAATAAGTATGTGTTATAACTCATTTCAACACAGTAATTGGGAAATATTTCGATTTATATGGCATCATGTATGGCGTTATTTTTTATATATAAATTTAAAATCAACTTTCCAACTAGAAGGCTCAAATGAGCTACACACACCAACGTTTTCGACCAGAACTGGTCATAATGTTACCGTTGACCTCACATGCAATCATCACTCTGGATCGAAAACGTTAGTCACAATAACCTTACGAAATGAAGTTTTAATTAGTTTATATGATATATTCAAGGCAAAAACATCATGCTGGATGTAGCTCACCTCATAATACGGGGTTCATTATTCATCTCATCCGTTATCCCGTCTCGTCCCTGGAACTGTGCGTCCATCACCCCCATCAACTTGCGCCGTAACTTCCACATGATGAAAAATACGAATTTATTGAGCAGAAGAAAAATACAGAACAATTAAAAGTTGAAAGTTCAGGAGAAACCAAGAAGATCTGAAACAGAGTCGCAATATTGACAGTCTGGCACGTAAACAGAGCAAATGAAAGGAAAAAATTTAAACACAAAAAGTACTTAATAGCAAAGGTATCTGTTGTGTACTACATGTTCTCAAACTCTCTCACAGAAACTTTAACCTATGGTTCATAAATATATCAAGACAATAAAATCTCTCGAAAATATTCCCCAAGAAAGATGATGTAAATATTATGATTATAGTATGGACTGTACACTCACAAGCTATCAATAATTCATTAGCATCTTCCTCTAACAGGCAGACCAACCCAAACATCACAGCCTGATTATCCAGTGCAGAAGGTTTACTTTACTTTACGCCCAGTGACAAGTGGAATTTGAATTGTCAAATTGTAAACATTTGTTGTTAATGGATAACAGCATCAACACATGATTTGTTTTTGATATGTTTTTAATCATTCTCTGAAAATGAAATCATGCAATCATAACGTCTTTTAAATCAGAATTCTGATTTCAAGCACATCTCATCTCAAATTCTAAGATTAGTTTCATGGGATTTTAATTGCACATTTTGAATTTTTCATGACTTCACACTCTTAGCTTTGAATTTTAGAATTTGTAATATCTCTGTCTAGCCGTCTATAGCTACATGTACATGTATTTTAGGATGTCTCTATCTCACTTTTGTAAACAGTTTTTATTTACATTTCTAATTCTATGTTCCAACATAATTATACACATTGTTATACATATTTTCACACAAATATTACATAGTTAGTCATGGTTCGATATTAAGCATTTGGTATTAACACAAATTCGTATTATAATCGCCTTCTCCAACAGGTCATCCTTACAAATTGTGTATGACAAAATACATATTTATGTTGAATTTCTCACAATCATTGTTATTCTAGTATGTAACTTTAGTATTTTTTATTCCTTGATGTTAAACGGTAGTACATTTCTTATGTATATTGTAAAAAGCATTGAGAAATATTTAAATACGTTTTTAAGAAATTATGATGATGATGATGATGATGATGATGATGATGATGATGATGATGATGAACCGACCAACCAACTGACTAACCGTCTCACTGACCAACTGACCAACCAACTGGCCAACCAACTGACTAACCGACTCACTGACTGACTGACCAACCGACTGACCAACTGACAGACCAACCGACTGACTAACCGACTCACTGACCGACTGACCAACCAACCGACAATCAACTGACTGCTAACTGACTGAACTGACCCATGACTGACTGGCTGTCTGATTAACTGACTGGCTCACTCAGGACTGACTGATGGACGGGCGGACTGAACTGACAAACTGAACTGACGAACTAAACTGACTGACTGATGGATGGGCGGACTGACTCACACACTCACTCACTCACTCACTCACTGACAGACTGAACCGACTCCCCGACTGACCGACCGACTGATTGACCAACCGACCTATAAATCACCTTTAAAACAGACAGGCTAACTAACAAAGGTATGGACAAACATAATTGAGGTGAGTAGTCGTTCACTAGATACATCACCGATGACTGATGCATTAGTTATTTGTCGAAAATTAAGATCTCACCTCATTTCTCTTCTGAGGAACTGAGGACACAAATGGATGCGTCAACAGATCTGCAGTGTAAGGTCTCTTTTCAAAGTCTTTTATCAAACATCTGAAAACACCCACAAGTTATAATTAGCAGCCAGTCATGCTTTAATTAACACCCTAATAACATTACCAATTAATTTATGAATTTGTACTCCAGTCTGTTCTGTAATTGCCGTCTGTTTTGAAATTCAATTACTATCATAGCAACAAGCTTACGAGAGCGTGCGACCGTCCCCATAGGAATAGAAGTAACGTTATTTATACACACTACACTGATGAGCCAAGAAGGCTTGTTTGAAATATGTACGTGTTAAAGCACATTTTTTAAACGATTTCTTAAACTGTGTCACTGGCTTCACAACTAAAATATAAGCTGGAATCAGAAAAGAAAAATAGTGTTGATCCGTCTGTGTGATTCTTTCTAAATCAACTTTGGACAATTTGTCCTGGTTTAGATTCCATGTTCGCAATTCACTTGGACTTAAAATGGAGACGTAAAACGGCTTTATGTTTTACTCTTGGCCACCCTCGCAACCATGTGTACAAAGACCCAATTTGAGTCCAACAATACAGGGTTGTTCCGCTAATCTTAGAATAAATGTCAAGGACTTTTTGTAGACTTTTCATAGTATCATTAACTTATTTTTAAGAACCCATGGCACCCAATTCCCAAAAAATGTATCCCAAAACCATTTATTTAAGGAATAAAAGCCAGTTTCTTCGACAGATATCAAAAAATAAAATTTAAGGACTTTTCATGAACTTGGGAAGGATTTTAGAAAATTCATGGATTTCTGAGTACTTAATTTTCAGAAATGAAATTTTTTAAAAAGCACTTTCATGGTTTTTGATAAATGTCGAGGGACACAAGTGTCGCAAGCAAGTTAATTTGCGTGGAAAGGGCTTTCAGGTTTCCAGATAACTTATTCAAAATTTTAAATTTGTCACAATAAATGACAATGCCTTTAATCCTGTATCAAAAGTCAGCAACACATATAGTTTTCACTGCCAAGTGCAAAAAATTATCTTGTTTGTCTCACCAATATTAAATTTGTCCCCTATGTTATTAAACGGAAATTAATTGGAGCCTCGTGTAGTTTGGGAAAAATTCACTTGTGTTTGGTCAAAAAAGAACGAAGTGCTCTCGCTTAAAGAGTCCGGCAATTAAATTCACTTTTGACAAAACACATGTGATTTTTTCCCAAATTAAACTCGGCTCCATTTGATTGCCAATACTAATAGTATGATCTAAATGCGAATTCTTATAGCACTGATCCATAAAGCTACTTTACGTTATGCTAATAGTAAGAACTCAAAGCCAATTAATATAACATTGATCCATAGAACTACTCTACACAGGACGAATGTACCAGTGGTGTCACACCAATAAGCACAGTGCTGTAACACCCTGGGAGGGTACTCTAGAATTTTGGTGAGAGTGTACCGCCTGGTCACCGAAACCTTGACCCCATAACCGACCTAAATTTGTGTTTTTGACACCCTATCCTACACTGGGTATCGAAATTTCCTATAATGTTCTAGATCAAATCCGGTCAAACATTACCCTCAAATATCAAGCTTTTATGGTAATATGATGTGCAATTCGTGTTGAAAGTGAACCACAAGTAACAAACTATTGTTCTGCTTGCTAGAAATGAACATCTTAATCAATCAAAATGTTTTCACGTAAGAGCGACATCCGCTCTTGAGGATTCTGGATACAGGGATCGTACAAATTTTCGTATGCAAAATTCCACACCTTTTCCAAACCAGTTTCTGATCTTTCCAGATTAAGAAAACTGCTGCCGAAGCAAAAAACGCATTAGTCATCGATCATGAAATTTCAAAATGAAAGACAAAGACTGAAGTTATGGATTAAACACACAAAATCCAGACTTTTTCTCAGACCTTAACTCTATTTACCAGACTTCCAGGTCTGGAAAACAGGTCTTTTGATTCCCAGACTTCTTATCACACTTTCCAGTCTCCATATGAACCTTGTTGATAACTGCTACCCTGTTCCAGATTAAAAGGCTTGAAAACCATACCCTTAACAGCTGCACATACCCATATACAGCCTTTATACGAGCACAGTGCTGTAACACCAATGGCAATTGATAACGCTGTGACATCAGTCACAGTACTGCCATCTGATGTCATCGCTGTCCCACTAGTGTACACATCGCTAGCACAGTGATGTCAGTTGCCATTGTTAGAGCAATATCATTGTTAAATAATCACTGTCACAGCACTGTCATTCCCATCGCTGTCACAACGCTGTCACTGTCATCAATGTCGCAACGCTGCCACTGCCATCACTGTGACATTGGTGTCGACAACAGTGTGCTACCGGTGTCAGCTGTCATCAGTGCCACACCACTGTAAGTCTTGCTGTGTAGCTGTGTTGTCATGACTACATACTGTGGCGTGTACACCATTTCTTACAAATATTATAACAACGTTATTTTAAAATAACCTTTGCTATTTCCCTGGACTGGACTGTTCACCTCAGTTATCCTATCAATAAAGCACTTCAGCTCACCTTGCAATGAAGTCTTTGTACTCGCTGGACCAGTTCTCTGGATGTTTGAGAGTAGGTGGTTTGCTCCTGCAGAAAGTCACAATATTCTCTCTATACAGCTAAATTTCAAGAAATGTTCACATGTGAAAACATGCAATCAGCAATAGGAGAAGTACAATATCTAGCTCTGCCGCTTTCTGTTGATTTCCGTAAATAGACAAAGCAAGTTACACAGTCTAGAACATTCAGCTCCCATAATTCCATTCGTACTTGGTATTGTGCATTTCCTATTGCGTATTGTATGTTTGGATATGTTAACATTTGTTGAAATAGCTGTACGCCCAGTACTTTTAACTGTTGCCAATAATAGTGGCTAAAAAATCATGTGTCTGTAGGAACAGGAGGAAACAGGTCAGTGTCTGGAGGAACAGGGGGAACCAGGACAGACAGTGTATGGAGGAACAGGTGGAACCAGGACAGTGTATGGAGAAACAAGTGGAACCAGGACAGTGTATGGAAGAACAGGTGGAACCAGGACAGTGTATGGAGGAATAGGGAGAACCAGTACAGTGTATGGAGGAACAGGGGAAACCAGGACAATGTATGGAGGAACAGGGGGAACCACGACAGTGTATGGAGGAACAGGTGAAACTAGTACAGTGTATGGAGGAACAGGTGGAACCAGGACAGTGTATGGAGGAATAGGGTGACCCAGTACAGTGTATGGAGGAACAGGTGGAACCAGGACAGTGTATGGAGGAATAGGGAGAACCAGTACAGTGTATGGTGGAACAGGTGAAACCAGGACAGTGTCTGGAGGAACAAGTGGAACCAGGACAGTGTATGGAGGAACAGGGGGAATCAGGACAGTGTATGGAGGAAAAGATGGAACCAGGAAAGTGTGCAGCAACAATTTTGCAGCCAGAGTTAAGTATTTGAGCACCCTGGCTATTTATTTATCAGTTATCTAGGAAACCCAACAAACTGAAGTGATACCAAACCAGTGACTGATAAAAGTGTGTAAACTATGCCACAACTGCTCTCTTACCTGGGTATTTTGAAGAGTGCCCTCATTGGGTGCTGGTCTGATAAGGGGGCATTGCCATCGGCCAACTCGATGGCAGTGATCCCCAGGGACCAGATGTCACATCGTATATCGTAGCTGTAGTCCAGCTGCTGCTCACAAGCTATAACCTGAACACAGACACGAACAAACCAGATATCAGCAGCTGATAATTAACAAGTTGAGCATGACAGCAAGAATTATCAAGGCCAAGGTTTGTGTTATCTGCCGAAGCCAAAGGAGGCTATGTGACGATATGCTAGAGTTATTTGTAGCCTATGTAAACAAGAACTCAATGGACTTTCTTTGGAAATAGCTTTAGCCAATAACTGAATAACTAGTCATAGAGTATGTGTTACTTTGTACTTCAAATATAGGAAATAGTCTTATAGTCTTTAGTTAGATGTTAGAAGCCAGTTTCTTGAATGTATAACATCACAAACAAACTTCTCTAGTTCAAGAACATAGATATCTACATAGATATCTGTGTATTCGCACATGGTGGTAGCGAGTAGAGAGATATAGTGCTACCAATGTTACACATAGCTTTGCCTTTATATCAGCAATCGAGACACTGCAAACATGGCGACTGGATCTGTTTTGCCACTGCCATTGGCGCTCACAGTTCATGACCCAAATGCAGCTGAGAAGTGGAAGAAGTTCCTTCTGGCTGGGAACATTTGAGCACTCACCACAGAGCCAAACAAGAAGGCTCCAGCACTCCAAGTAGCCACCTTACTCACTGTAATTGGCAAAGAAGCACGGGATGCATATTCAACTTTTGCAGGGGATGACCTGGTGGATATATGCTGAGAAAATCAAGCCTGTGTTGAAGAGACTTGGTGAGTACATGTACTGTGAACCTTGCTGGAACATTCCCTTCAAGTGTTATCGTTCTAGCCAGTGTGTTCAAGAATCAGGGGAAACATACAAAGAATACTGTACAACACCAAAAATGATTGCAGAGAGCAGTGATTTTGACAAAATCATTCCTGACGAAACTCACATGACCACTCCCTGTAAGGCATACTGGACAACAAGGTCAGAGAGTGACTGTTAAGAGAAACGAAACTGACACTCCAGAAGACAGACAAGATTTGCAGGGCATCAGAGAGCATGCCAAAACAGATGAAAGTTGTGGGAAGCAGCCCAGATACATCTACCTCAGTAAATGCTCTATTCAATGCCAAGAAAGGTGGAAAAGTTTCCCAGGGATCTCAACCATGCCATCCAGGGACAGAACTGCCCTCTCCCCACAATTGAAGACATCACAACTCATCTTCATGGAGCCAAACTATTCACCAAGTTGGATGTGGGCAATGGTTTCTGGCATGTGCCCCTTGATGAGCAGTTGTCTTACCTGACAACTTTCCAAGCCCCATTTGGGCACTACAGGGTGGAAACACCTCCCATTTGGGATCAGCTCTGCATGGTCTGAGGTCTTCCAATGGAAGATGTACGAGCTAGTGGAAGGACTCGCTGAAATTGAAGTCGTTGCTGATGACTTCATAGTGGTTGGCTGTGGCAGCACAATGAAGGAGGCTAACTAAGACCACAGCAAGGTCCTCAGGTGTCATTCCTTGACTGCTGCAAAGAGCAAAACGTCAAACTGAACACTGACAAGCTCAACCTCCAACAGAAAGGTACCATTTACTGGACATGTGGCCACAGATAAAGCACTGCATGTAGACCCAGCCAAGGTCCAAGCAATCACCGAGATGCCTGCACCTACTGGCAAAGCCAGAGTACAGAGCCTTCTGGATATAGCACATTACCTCGGTAAGTTCCTGCCACTTCTGTCCCACATTAGCAAGCCACTACAAGAGCTGACACAGAGTGACATAGAGTTGGTCTGGGGTGATGCTCAGCAAGCAGCCATGGACACCTTGAAGAAGGCAGTCAACAACAGCCCAGCCTTGCATTGCTACAACCTTGATGAGGAAGTAATGCTACAGTGTGACACATCACAGTATGAGTTAGGAGCTGCCTTGATGCAAAATGTCCAGCCAACTGTATCCTATGTGTCCAGAACAGTACTGACATCCAGAGACTTGATGTGCACAAATCGAGAAAGAACTGCTTGCAATAGTGTTTGTATAACATTCAGGACTGAAGCTGCTCAACTCAGCACCTACATGTAAACACCTACAATGAATCCTTCTGCGGTTGCAGAGCATTCCTACCAGATGTCAACTCCTGTGATTTCACCAGTGAGTTTGAAGCAGTTGATCATAGAAAGATGACAAATGCTGGCAACCGATCAGTCATGCATCAGCTGATATCATGACCCAGTGTTACAACCACTCCAAGCAACCATATGCCAAGGACGACCAGAAAGCACGTCAGACATGCCATAATGCCTGTATCCTAGCTGACATCCGTGATGTCCTGACAGTTCAGAATGAACTTGTACTCAAGGGACAGGTTATAGTAGTACTAGCCTGCCTGCACAAAGAACTCATGGCAGTGGTACACAACATTCATATTGGCACAGAGGGATGTCATCCATAGAGTTCAAGACAGTTTTTACTGGCATCGTACATGTATGTCAATGGAGTATGTACACAGATCTCAAAGCGCAACATCTGCCATGCTCATCATACTGGACATGCCAAAGAACCACTTTTACACCATGAAGTGGTAGCTCAACCCTGGTCTAAGGTACGAGCAGACTTATATGAACTGAACATTCACATTTTATTAGTCATGTATGACTAATTTATAACAGCAACTACATTGAGGTTGCTCGCCACAGTGTCGTCATGAAGCGTCATCAAAGAAATGAAAACAACTTTAATGACAGCCATGCACTACTGTCTGCAAATGCACAAAAACTATTATCTGTAGATGATGTAATGATTTAGTGGCATCTGGAATTAACAGTGTCTTTGTAGTGAATCAGAATCAACATAGCTTCAAGAAGTATATTAATACAATGCACTGAACAAACAGATTCCATTTTCTGAGCATCTGACCATGCACATACAATGTCAAAACATAGTGAGCGAACCAAAAACGGGTCAATGCAATACAGTACAGTAGAGTAACTGTAGTTCTCATTATGTCTTGACATCTTTTGTGTATCTACATCTACAAATATAAGCGGACAGACAGTAGTAAAATAACATCTTTTTAATAAAAAAAATCTCATAAATGAAAACCAGATGTAAAGCAACTTACTTCTGGTGCCATCCAAAATGGAGTACCAACTGAAGAGTTTCTTCTCATCAAGATATTTGAAATCTCAGCAGACACTCCTACAGAATAATAATAATAATAATAATAAGAAGAAGAAGAAGAAGAAGAAGAAGATTAGAAGAAGAAGTCAAGAAGAAGAAGAATATTTTATTATTTATATTGCACATGTTCCACACAGATGTGCTCACATGCACAATACAAGTTACAATAAAACACTAATACTACATGCAATACCACCAATAATAATAGCTAATAATATTAGCAGTCTAATGATACTAGTCTAATGATACTAGAACAGCATGCTACAATGAAATTAGCTGAAGCCTTCCTAAAAAAATATGTCTTTAAGGGGTGGAAGAGAAGGGGGCAGGAGGTGAGAGAGAAGGGGACAGGAGGTGGGAGAGAAGAGGGCAGGAGGTGAAAGAGAAGGGGAAAGGAGGTGGGAGA
>JANVCK010153087.1:0-11121 GCA_026546655.1 Epizoanthus illoricatus
GAATGCATGGGGGGCAAGAGCATTTTGGAATTTCCGAAAGCATGGGGGGGTAAAATATCAATGCCGCCCGTGGTAGGGGTATGGATATTTTCTGGAATTGCCCATTTGACAGACGTGTATGCTTAGTAAGCGTCCCTGTGTTGTGTAGCTGTATTTAGATACATAAACATGTGCAGACTAGTCATGCTTGAACAATGGCAGCAAGAAAGAAACATTAGGTTGCTATTGTACATGTGCAGGAATTGTAATGGGACAAAGAGTTAAGTGGGTGCTGCATACCCTTACTGTAAAAGGAAAATTAATGTTTGAGAGATATCAATAACCCCTTGTGTAGCATCTGTACTTGCTGATGTTCTAGCTGCTCAATTTCCTGTGCATTTCTAGGAAGGACATTGACCAGTGGGAGTTGAGAAAAGGTTTAAATGAATTGTACGGTCATGACTTGGTACCAGAACCTAAGATAGTGAATGCTATGCTGCATGCCTGTCGACGCTTGAATGACTATGCCATGACGGTCAGGGTACTGGAGTCTGTCAAGGACAAAGCATCAGGGAATGATGAGATATATAGTTACATCCTTCAGCAGTGCAAACCAGTCATAGAAGAGTTGGGGCTCAGTACTCCAGAAGAGCTAGGATTGGCCAAGTGAGGTTGAGTGCACAATCACAGAATGGGTGAGTTAACGTGGATGCAATAAAATGGCTTGCTACATGATATGGTTTTTGAGTGGGTTTATAACTGGGTGCCTTATACCTGTGGGGTGGGGCTTATAAAACATGGAGACAAGCTACTACAAGTTTTCACTTTACTTTCTTTTAAGGGTGCAGAGTATTTCCATGTTTTTGCTCAGTCATTGAACTAGTACAAGGTATACTTTTATTTTGATACCATCCTGAATCATATTACAAGCTGCAGACATACCTATGATAGACCTGTTCTTTAATAGACGTCATTGGCAGATTAGGAAAGTTAAACTCCGCTCAACTTTCCTGATAATTAAATTATGCTGGCAACAATATCTGGATCATCCTGTGATGTTGGTGACATGTCTGTGGCAATTGTTCACATATATCTACTGCAGGTAGCATTGCAGGGATGTCACAGGCACATCTATGGATCAGATGGACCCTGGAGGCTTTAGCTATACTTTGCTGATCAAGCCCAAGCAGGGAGAAACAATTTTTTGTCTGCAGTTGACTCTTCGTTTTGATTATCTAAGTGTGTGTGCATTTACTGTTTTCATGAAGGCCAGTGGCCCTAGCAATATTTGCCATGCGAAGCCTCGTATACCTGTTCTTAACACAGCAAGCTTAAACTTTCTTGTCTAGATCTTGTACTGCTTCAATCAAGAATTGAAGAAGCCAACTGGCTTTTCAGATCTGGTGCTTAACTGCAGTTTCTGTAGTATGAACCAACTAGGAGTATTTCTACTCACCCCTGCATTGGATGCTAGTCCATTATAGTTTATACCTGGCATTTTGTCAAATTGACAATTTCCTAGCTACCCATTTATACACCTGGCTGACGAGAAGCACTGTGGGGCAAATGTCTTGCCAAACGATATAATGTAGCCACATGCATAACTACTGTTTTTTTCTTAATTCTTCATTATTGTTCCGCATATTTTCCATGTAGTTGTTTTAAGAGACATGTACATAAAAATTATTTTACTCGGTAACAACTATGAGTACCACAGTGCAATATTATTTTTAGTAGTCATAGTAATAAATAATTTCGATGAACTGCATCATGATGCACAAAGGCTATTGCTTCGGACACAAGAAGAACAGAAAAGATGTACCATGTATTTGGTACACAATGCACAACTTAGTCTGCAGTCTTTCAATTGAGTGAAATTTTGCCTGGAATCCTGCTTGAATGATTCCCAGCTTTTTCACCCAATTACAGGACCAAGAGCTATGCACCATCCACAACTAACGTTGACTTTTTCCATTTTCTGTTGATATTTAGCAGTTACATATGTCTGAACGGAAGATAGTGAGTCTCTTTCAGATATGTTTTGTAAGCAATGAGATTATCTTCTTTCTTCCCAAACAAGTAACTGGATGTATCATTTTGTCATTGCAGATTCATATTGCATGAAGACAGGAAGAGTGATTGAAACAGTGTTTATTTCTCTATGTGCAAATTCTGCTGACAGTTTGAAAGTTTGAAATTCCCTTGTTACTGTTATAACGCTGCATTTGGCTGTCAATGTTCCTGCCTGTAATGTAATATAATAAAATCAATTGCAAATATGTTATGAGCATCTTTGACCTGTGTGATAATAATGATAACAATATAAGTAGTTATAGTAATAGTAAATTATTAATTTTCTAAATGACCCCTTTGCAGTTTTCTTAATGCCAGAAATAAGAAATGCTATGGAGATTCGAAATTATTGGGTGTCCAGTTGCCCTGGGCAAGCATAAATTAGGTCAGGAAAAGTACATCTTCAGACCAGTTGCTCCCACAGTGCAACATATCAGGTCGTTCAGAAACGTAGCAGGTCTTTGTAAAACGTATGACGTCTTAAAGAAACGTATCAGGCATTTCCAAACAGTATTCAATCTTTGAGAAGCGTATCAGTTCTTTTGGTAAACGTATCAGGTCTTTTCGAAACGTATCAGATCGTTTTAGAAACGTATCAGATATTTTGAGAAACGTATCAGATCTTCTTAGAAACGTATGAGATCGTTTTAGAAACGTATCAGATCTTTGTCAAACGTATCAGATCTTTTAGAAACGTATAAGATCTTTTGAGAAACGTAACAGATCTTTTGAGAAACGTATCAGATCTTTGAGAAACGTAACAGATCTTTTGAGAAACGTATCAGATCTTTGTCAAACGTATCAGATCTTTGTCAAACGTATTAGATCTTAGAAACGTAACAGATCTTTTGAGAAACGTATCAGATCTTTGAGAAACGTAACAGATCTTTTGAGAAACGTATATCAGATCTTTGAGAAATGTATAAAATCTTTTTAGAAACGTATCAGATCTGTTTAGAAACGCGTCAGATCTTTTTGGAAACGTATCAGATATTTTGAGAAACGTATCTAATCTTTGAGAAACGTATCAGATCTTTTAGAAACGTATCAGATATTTTTAGAAACGTATCACATCTTAGAAACGTGTCGGATCTTTTTAGAAACGTATCGGATCTTTTCAGAAACGTATCAGATATTTGAGAAACATCAGATATTTGTCAAACGTATCAGATTTACATATCAGATCTTTTGAGAAACGTATCAGACCTTTGAGAAACGCATCAGATCTTTGTTAAACGTATCAGATCTTTTTAGAAACGCATCAGATCTTTTTTGACAAACTCATCAGATCTTTTTAGAAACGTATCAGATCTTTTTAGAAACGTATCAGATCTTTTTAGAAGAAACGCATTGGATCTTTTGAGAAACGTATCAGATCTTTGAGAAACGCATCAGATCTTTGAGAAAGGTATCTGCGGGTAGGCAAGATCGTCGAGCAGTACGAAGACGATCTCAAGAGGGACTACTCGTAGTCTAGATTCCTCGCGCCTTTTGTCTATATCTCGTGTCCGTGTACCCTTGTCTTTCTCTTCCTCTTAATACTAAGTGCCGAAACAATAAAAGAAATGTGGAGATATGCAATCCTCTTTTCGCGAGTAAAACTGCTTCAGGTGTAGAATAGAATAGGAAGACAGATATTGAATGTCTTGCAGTTATGTATGTCATTGCGCAGTTATATGGTAATTAACTAATAACTAATAACTAATTAATTTTTAATGATTAATCAATTGTTCTGAGTGAATTGGCGCCTTCCAAACTAGACTACGAGTAGTCCCTCTTTTCCCTCCGTAATCCGTCGAGAGTTGGTGAAAATCGCAAAACAGTATGCAAACAATGGAACAGTTGCATATTGGCTGTGACAGGGGAGGGGGTCGGGGGATTGGCTATAGAATAGGACAAGGGTTTATTAACGCCTCTCGTTGTTTTATCTTCTTTTTCTCTTTTTTTATAAAAGAGAAAAAAAAGCAGAAAAAACAACGATAGGCGTTAATAAACCCTTGAATAGGAGTGGGACGAGTATCCCCTGCCCAAGCTTTGATTTCATTTTATCAGTTGGAAATTAAAATCCAAAAACCTTCAGCATAGCCCAAAATTCACCGTCAAAAGTCAACTTTTTATATAAAGTGGTATGGATAAACAAACAATCAATCAATCATTTAACAAACAAACAAATAGACAAACGTTAACAAGCAAACAGACCGAAAGGACCGAGACAAACAGACAGATAGACAGACAAACGAAGCTTTTATTCCGCTGCATGCAATTGTTGGAGTACAGCTAGTTTTTTAGCAGCTAGGGTTTTCGCAAAGCCCCATTTAGCTTGGCTACTCCGGCCTGAGGCGCGCGGTCAGCGTTTCATGAGTTCTTTACGTGACGTAATTACTGGAAAACCCGCTCCGTTTCGCTTTTTTCGCTCTCCAAAAGCCAATAATCGAGGGCATGACACCCGACCAGGAAAATCTGGCTATCAATCCGCCCCGGATGTTTGTTAACTACTTATATTATACGCATTGGTTTGAGTTACAATAACCCAACCAGCAGGCCAACATTCAGTGACTGCCCATGGGGTTTACTTTATTTCGCTCTTATATTACTCGAGCCGATACACGTTTTATTCTATAATAAGTCGTAGTTCATTGTTCTTACGTTTACGGTCAAATTCAGCCGAAATTATTCTCAAAATTGTTTTTATTTCAAATTTATTCAACATCACTGACTGTTGAGTGTTGTTACTAGTTGTCTAAAAAGTTTCCAAATCTTAACCAATCAAATACGTTCCACAATCATACAAAATATTTTGAGCCATCTCAACAATATTGCTAATGTAATTTCATTATTACATCTGAAAACATACAGATCGATTTTCATGGTGCTGAACCTCAGGCTGAGCTAGCCTGTGAAACATACAGATCGATTTTCATGGTTCTGAACCTCAAGCTGAGCTAGCCTGTGAAACATACAGATTGATTTTCATGGTTCTGAACCTCAGCCTGAGCTAGCCTGTGATTGGCATGTTCTGATACAGATCGATTTTCATGGTTCTGAACCTCAGGCTGAGCTAGGTGAAGCTCAAATGTCGTTATGAACCTCAAATGTCGTTATGAACTATGAAGACGATTCCTATAAAAAGCATGTAGGTCACGAATTAAGGTTTGCTGGCTGTTTTTTCCTGTTTTTGTCGATTTCAAATGTTAATATATTCGAATATATGTTTTTTAAAATTAAAATTAGTTGCTCAACGGAGAAATTAGAATTTTCCGATAGGCTTTCGGCTGCTGGCACAGATGTATCAAACAGTCCCAACCATTTCTATTATTCAGTTGTAAAAATATAAAAGAAATCAACCAATGTCTATGGAACCGGAGCAAGATGTGACATCACACACTGATCGGAAATCAAGCACAAAACCGTGTATATATCCGGATATCGTCACGGGAAATGCGTCATAACTCATCTGCAAAGCTGTCTGCTCCATAACAAAGTTATTCGGTATTCCGATCCGAGTTTTTTCATCTTCGTGTAACTCCAGTTTATACATTCAATTTCAGTACTAACATTCATTTACTATTTCAACTTCAAAACCCTAAAATGAGTAAAAAGAAAACGAAATTAAATTGCACACGGAAACTACCATTCCGTCTAGTGATGTAGCTATATTTTCCGCTTTCGTTTGAGTTCATAACTGTGAAATATAGCACAGGAAGTTTGTTTTGGTTTGACCATCTTATTTGTTTCGATCTCCCATTCATCATACGCTATTTCAGATCGTTAATTACTGACTTGTCATCTTGATCGATGAGATTATGCACGTTTTCGTTCGTTTAAGTCGTTTAATTCATTCTGGCCAACATTGTATGTATTTTATTGTCTGTTTATGGAGATGAAATTGAGTATTAAAAATTGTTATTTCTCCGACGATTTAGTACTTTATGAGCGTTTATAAAATAAGGAAGGGGTAAATCGCGACGAATTTCATACAAAACGTGAATGAATTTACTCACCCTCACTCACATGGGCCGGAAGTCCGTCGATTAGTACAAATCCCGCCCTCTTTCGGTCACGTGACGTATTGTGCCGGCCTGGTTGCAAACATGAACTGCAAAACAGAAGTTTCTTGCGATTCTTGGATCGTTATACTTGTTTGACAACCATCTTGGATTCATTTATCATCTATAACTGGAATTTGAAACGAATTTATTGATGCAGATGCGTACTTATATTTGGCGCATCAAGGACTGATAAACTGTGTTTACGTTCTGGAAAAGTGAGAAGATTGTATGAACTTCAAAGTTACGGGATGTAACGTACAACACGCTTCGAATCGAATCCTCTTCCGTTGAACGAAGCCAAAGGCCAGGGTAGACACATATAGTTACAAATCAAGACGTAAAAAGGTAAGGGAAATATTGACATTATTTTACAATTTAGGTTTTGACCGAATTCCAAGTTAAAATTTAATGCTGGTCCGTTGACAGGACCAAGAATGTAATCTGCAATGCGAGGTGCCAGTACGTAGCACCCTTCTTGGCACGAGTGTTTTGTATTAATTAAGATAAGAATTGCAGCTACAGGTATGGCATGTCTTTGCAGACGGTAGTGTTCAAAGGTCATGAATTTCAAATTTTTTAAAACAGCTTACATCTGAAGTGAGCAGATTATGTTTTTTAACTCTTTCGTGTGGGAATGAATGAATGAATTTAACGCGCGTTGGTTTGAAATTAAACTCCGTGAATATGAAATTGGAGTCTGATTACTATACTCTATAGGTTTCACTTTCCTATTCTGAAAAATTAAAAAAAATTCCAAGTTTTCGCGTAACTCTCAGGCTTTCATTCTTGCTTCTCTACAGTGTAAAACCCAGCTACAATTGTTTTTGTGATGGTATAGTTTGCCTCGTAAACCGCTGCGCTCTACGAGCCGCGCGCAATGTAAAAAGAAACCGCTCGTAGTCGTTCGAGATTGCGATATTTGCACTGTGTTCTCGAACAACAAATTATCGTCATTTTGCGGTAGTTTGATGCGACAGTGCGATAACAATATTTCATCACCAGTAACAAATAAATTAGATCGCAGTTTCAGAGGAGTGCGGTTGCGTGCGAATAGCCACAGTCATAGTGGATAGATAATTTATCTCGTGAATATCAATATTATAAATCATTAAATGGTTTGGTTTACATGCAAGTCTGTGCCAGTACTTCGTTAATTTCTTTCGCTTTTGTACGATCGATGAATAAAGGGAAACTTGAGTTTATTTAAACTATAGCAGCGTATTTGAGAAGCTTTACGACACGGACATCTATAAAACTGGTTGTATGGCTTGTTTTGTCTTTGGGAAGATTTCATTACATAGTTCTGAACGCTAGAGTTATTCGATACGACGGGTTTGTTATAGTAAAAATGCGATACAACTACAAGTAGATGTTATCAGTTGTTTTAAAAATGTTTTGGGTGACCCAGTTTTAGCACGGTTTAACTTCGCCATTTATCACAGAAGAGTAAACGATTTACACGTGAACACGGACTGTCCTAATTTGATTCGAAGACATACAACAATTTATATATTAGCGCTGAAGTGGGTTCTTTCATTTCTGATTATATTTGAATTAACATAGTGCTATTGATAAATTCCAAGCTTAAGAAACTTTCAGAATCTCTTTCGTATCTTGGATTCTTGGATTGAATATTCGGTTCGCGTGCGTGTCTTGTTGCCACACAATAAGTCTATATTCTTGGCAAGCGAAACGGACATCTTGGTTTCAAAACAATGAATTATCAATTTCCAAAAAGATATTTTAAAATGGGTGTGAAGGGGATTCCTTCATAGTGAAAAACTGAAGAACTGCTGTTTTCGCTCTGCTGTGAAATTGTAAGAATGCAGCTTGTCAGTTTTTAATTTTGCCCACAATATATATTTTTCAGAAGCCCATGGACCTGTCACATTAGAAAGCAATTGCTTGCCAGAATTCTTTTCGTCTCTGTTTTGGCCTCATTCCAAGTGTAGGTCTCCTTGCCTGCTTGATGCAGCACCTTCTACTAGCAATTAGCAATATATCACCCTCATCTCAAACTGCCCTTGGGCCAAAATATATTTAATATATATTACTGCGCTCTGTTGGATTCCAATACAGAACTGGAGATTATGATCATTGTAACAGTGAAAAGGTTGTTTTTAAAATTTTTACTCAGTCAAGACACTATCACTAAAATAATGTTTCTGTCTTAAAGGCAATGGATTCTTTTCTATATGGACATATATTATTTGCTTGCAAAAAAACAAGTTACATAATTATATAAATATAGATATGGTTTTCATAAAAACACTAAAATATTTTTGCAAACTGAATACAGAAAACTGCATAACAGAAAATTTTTATTTCACACACTGTACTTGAATGTAATAATATAATGACAGGTTGAAGAGGATATGGGAATTCTAGGATAACATTTTTCATGCAATAAGCTCAAGTCTTGACTTGAGGCTGTTCAAATCCATCTATTGACAATTACAGATATATCTGGGGAAAGTGATAATTCAGTTTCCTTGTTCAAATGCTCACAGGTGTTTGGAATTGAAAAGGTTTGTTGATAAACATTACCAGTACATGGACAGAAATCTGTCTGTTAATTAGAAAGCCTGATGAGAGTGTGCCTGCAAATGGCTCATCACAAATGTCTGTAATAACATCAGTTGTAACAAAATGTTGAAGTTCAGTGGACCAGAAAATATCATCAGATATACAACAAAATCTCGATCTGTAATCACATGACACATAGTATAAAATTATTTATAAACTCACTAGAAAATGAACATAAATTTTATAGAACTAATACCAACAAATGAATACATTTTGCCAGAGTCTGTAAATGTATCAAAAACAATATGTATATTGGAGTTTCAAAGTATCACTTTTATGGCCCTACTGCAACTCTTGTCTGAGTTCTGGTGCATTTGACTGACCATATTCTGGAATAGGAATACATTTGGGAATAGTTCAAAATATCCCCTAGAAATTGAAAGCAATAAAATGATCGTTCCAAGTTATGAATTAGGATGAGCTTAAAACTTGTAGTTCGGTTTTGTATATTTCTAAAAAAGGAATACTGGTCAATTGAGAAGATCAAAGTTTTGTAAATTTCCAGAATATGGTCAATTGAATGTGCCCTTAGTGTGTTTCGTTATCGGAATTCTCACAAAGTCTTCCAAGTCTGCGCTCTTGCAAAGTGACTATAAAGTGTATATATATATATACAGCTGTTTGCAAAAATTATGAGCCCACCAAGTATATAAATATATACATGTATCAAAACCAAAATAAGCATGTCAGTGAAGAAGCACGATGCCAAATCTCACAGAAATAAACGTCCACTGCATGTACTCACTAGAAATGTTCATGTAAATAACAATTTATGAGGATTGATTGAGTTTAGGGTTTGCAAGTGTTCATTATCATGTTTGATATATGTATATATATTTATATATTTGGTGGGCTCAGAATTTTTACAAACAGCTGTATATATATATATGCACAAGCTTTGTATAACACCTGAGTACAATTCAAAATAAGCCGGGCAAGGTTTCCCTCAATCCCACCCCTGAAAATAGCCAAATAAAAGCCATTTATGATTCTGTGAGGGTTATTTGGTCATTTGAAATTCCCACGTGCTGCCATCTTGAAATGTGATATGTTATGGTTGCAGTGTCAGGTCTCACTCTTTAAAATACAATGACAATGAATGAGAGTGGGGCCTGTTACTGCAACCATAACATGCCACATTTCAAGATGGCAGTGCATTGGAATTTAATTTAATGGCCAAACAGCCTTCATAGAATCCCGATTTATACTCTTAGCAGACAAAATTAACGCTTTACCGCTATGCATATGGACTAATTTATGTTCAATGAACAGTTTGGGTGCCACTTGTTAAAAGAGCTGAGTATCTCTTTAAAAAACATACACTAGGGGCTTGCCTTGGTGTCATAGTAACAACCCCCCAATTTGTATTATACCACTTGTAATAGGATTCAAGCTCTGACACTGAAATAAAGTTGCTTTGCTAAGTTGTTTTTTTTGTTTTGTGGTAACTCACATCAGCAATCTTTTGTTTTATTCATGATCAGGTTAATGTGACTGCTGATGAATTGCAAGATATGAGGTAATTAATTTATTAAACTTGATCTCTCGTTTGTGAATAACTACCTATAATGGTCTGTTTTCGTTTACCAGGTCACACTGCATAACACATCTAGTGTACCCTCTAGAAACTGTGTTGGATGACAGCATAGGTTGCGCATTGTGGTTTGCTGCCAGGGGGAGGGGAAGTCTCAAATGCCTGGAGTGCATTGATATGGCCAGTGAGAAACTGGATGTTGCATGTTCCCATTCTGCTCTGTATGCATGCAAAGCCAAGGTATGTAAAGAGACATTTAGACCAGACAAGAATAGACTTTGCTGCAATACATTAGACTGGACTGTGCTGAACTAAATTATGCTGGAGTTTGTTGTGCTAGATTAAACTAGACTTTACTAGACTAGATTATTCTAGTCATTGGTAGAATAGACTAGTCTTTGCTAGAATAGATTAGACTAGACTTTGCTAGAATGGATTAGACTATCTAGACTTTGCTAGTCTAGACTAAACTAGATTAGGCAAGAATATACCGTACTATATTAAACTATATTAGACTAGACTTTGCCAGTCTAGATTAGACGTGTTAGACTTTATTAGACTAGATTATGCTAGACATTAGTAAACTATACTAGTCTTTGCTAGACTTCAATAAACTAGACTTTGCTGCATGTATGGTAGATTAATAGACTACCCTTTGCCAGAATAGATTAGATCTATGAACTAGGCTAGACTAGAATGTGGTCATAGGATAGAATAGACTAGGTTAGACCAGGTTAAACTAGACAAGACTAGACTAGGCGAAGCAAGGACATTAGACATTATTTTAGATGACATTAACTAAACTAGGCTAGGCTAGACTAGGCTAGACTATGCTAGACCAGGCTAGGATATGATAGATGAGACTAGGCTAGACTACACTATGCTATAGTAGACTGGGCT
>JANVCK010153198.1:0-11120 GCA_026546655.1 Epizoanthus illoricatus
GGAAAGGAAGGGGGATAACGAGGATAAGGTGCATGAAGTAAAATGCTCAAGAACACCTTGAACGGTTGATTTGGAACCTATCAATGACTGGATACTAAGAAACTGTCATTTTCTCTACTAGAATAAAGCTGAAGTCGTTCTATTTGGATCCAGTGCAAGATTATTACAGGTCGACGGTGTCCGGGTGGTTCCTGATTGTTACTGATAACTACATGCTGGAGCGAGTTACGGAGTTCAATAAGTATTTGGGAATTGTTCTCGATAAAAACCTATCTTGGAAGTTACATTTGACATATACTACCTCTAAGACGGGAAAGAGATTAGGAATGCTTGGTCGACTTAGAAAGAACTTAACAAAACACACTGCTGACACTATTCACTATTATTTTGACTGCTTACAACTTGCCGGTATGAGATCACTGCGACTGGGCGTGGGTCTGCATGCGAGGGCGGGTGAGTACAAACAATTTCTTAGCTTGGTTCCAGGTCTGTCCTTTCATTTCATTTCGGTGAAGAAAACCAACAAGTTTGATTAATGACAAACTGTGACTGTTGAAAAAGCTATTTTTTATGGACATACGTGATCAAGAAAGCATTTGATTGATACTTCAAATCAGCGTGTTCTGCCATTACTACCGACAGATCTATTTATTGTTTGCAAATTTTGTGGAAAAAGCCACCTTTTCAGGACATACCTAGACAAGGTGCTTTGTAAAAAGTGAATAATTAAGGGCATTTATTGGGCTATTATTCACCCTTGAGGCCTGTTCTAACGAAGGGGACATTGAATGCCTAGAACGCCCGCAAAGAAGAGCTGCGCTCCGACAATAGTGAAGGCACTGCTGACAGACTGAACGGTTTAAAGTGGACAGCTAACAAACATAAACATATTTTAAGCATATCCATTTACAAACATTTTATCTATAAAACCAAATACCGCAGTTCGTGATACGGATTATTTGGGTATAACCGAGAATCGTGCCAAGACCAACAAGGCAAAGTGAGCAACCTATTCTGTCTCTCTAGTAAAGACGAAGGCCGCCAATTAAAACGTCTTTTTGTTACAGAGGCTTTGTTGTTAACGATAGTCACTGACCTTGCACCTTCTACCGGTAGTAGTTTCTCTTCAATAAAATAAATGTCTTTTTAGCGATATTTTGTTTTTTATCTTCTTGTAATTATTTAGCTTTTTAGAACTTTTTATTACTTTTATCGTTTATAGTGTTGAAAATTTTAATGTACCACGTAATAAGTCTTTGAGATAAACAGGAATTCATAACATTTTTTATTTTAAACGGAATGACTTATCCTGTTATAAATAACTGCATCTTGTCATCTTGTGAGTTGAGGAATTTTAAGTACGTATCTGCCTCTCTGTTTCTCCAAATGTCTGGTGATATAAAGAACCTACAAGACGATCATCAAAGGTGCAGTCAAACATCTCTGTATGGGCACCTCTGTAATACGAATACCTCTTTAATACACAGTTTTTTTCCAATACGGACACAATATTTGGAACTGCCGGACAAAATGCTCACTCATTACTTTAAAAAATCCTCCACAATACGGACACCTCACTAATTAAAGGGACACTTCATTTCGTTTTGCAGAAGATTTGTTTAAAAATAAGCGTTCTAGTCAGCTAGGACATGGACACGTCGTGTTTTTTATCGCTTACAATACTTCATTTGGTCCTTGCAAAATTCTTAAACGATTGCTTAGAAAAACCCTTTATAATACGGACACCTCTCTAATACTGACACTTCATTTGGTCCAGGCAAAATGCTCACTCGTTATTATTATCTTCAAGAAATTCTCTATAATATGGACACCTCTCTAAAGGCAGCTTTACACCCTACGTTTTGTCGTACAATCCTCTACGATACGATAGCGCACGCATCTCTAATACGGACTTGCCATTAATCCCGGCAAAATGCCTGCTCAGACATGTCTCGCTGCCAATGAAATAAGTCAGTTTATTATTCCTTATCGGAAACGCCAAGGGAAACGCATGCGTTGACTTCCAATCAAATTACGCCATTTCGGTCACATGCATACTTCACGATATTGGACGCTCAATATTGGATGCTGGGAGAAGTTGGCATTGAAGTGGTTTCTGTTTCACGTGATGTGCTTTTACTCAGTAGTTTTACTGGCGAGTTCGGCGAACGAGCTCGTCTTTCAAATTGAATCGATAGATTTACCAAAAGTTCTACTGAAAGTCTTATTCGCCGATAATGTCGCAGCCGTTTGCTCTCAAACATGGAAATACAATCAAAGAAACGGCGATTTCCAATGAGACAGACACACGAAGAAGTAAATTCTTCTATTCGAAATAATAAAGTACTTGTTGGATTTAGCCTTGTCCAATGTGCCACAATATTTAAGTCGCGACATTTATACTGGGTTCGACCTTCGGTCTCGCCCAATATAGATGTCTCGACTTAAATATTTTAGCACATTGGACAAGGCTGAATCCAATAAGTTTTATATACTGTTGTGTAGGCTAAGCACGTGGTTCGAGTGTAAATCCCAGTCTTTTCGAGATGTTACGGTCGGCCGCGAGCATGGTGGATTCTGTGCTTGGTGGGTTCAACTCCCACACATCTCTATTTCTGGGAATTTTGCTTGCATTTCTTTTCTCAGTGTAATTTTGGTCATAGCGGAGAGAAAAATTAAATACGGACACGTCACTGGACAATGCTCACTCGTTTGTTTTAGAAAACCTTCTATAATATGAACACCCTGCTTACTCGTTAGCTTTAAGAAATTCTCTATAATATGGACACCTCTCTAAAGCCGGCCTTACAGGCTACGCGTCGTCGTTCAATTCTCTATACGATACGATAGCGCACGCATATCTAATACGGACTTCATTTGGTCCCGGCAAAATGCCCGCTCAGACATGTCCACGCGGAATCAGTCCCGCTGCCAATGAAATAACTCTCTCTTTGCCTATCGGACAAGCCTCTGTGATAGTATTCCGAGTATTCAGAAAAACACCATTCCTGGGATTTATTTATCTCGGAGATTGTAAATAACCACTTTAAAATTAACACGAGACCAATGTATAAGTTAAATTAACCCTAACCCATGTAATGTACCAAATGAGTCAGTAATGACAAAGTCACGATTTGTGATTGTGAGTCAATGAGTCCACTTCCAAATCTTCATTTTCTGTAGTTTTTGGTTTGGCTCGTTATTCACGACTGGCAGGCTAGTCAACACATTTGACTCATAAATACATTGAGTTGGGTTGGAGTTCGAAGGGGTTAGGGTTACTAGGATTAGTTAAGGTTAGGGGTCGATGAGTCCAATTTCAATTTTTTTTTCAGTAGTTTCAATTCCTGGTACTCGTTTGACTCACAAATACACTGGGATTATAGCCCATATAGCGGATAGGGTTAGTGTTGGAAGAGATTATAGTTACTAGTTGGCTTCAAACCCTAACCCTAACTAACCCCAGTAACCCTAAACATTTTGAACACTAACCCTACAAACCCCTAACCCCGATGTATTTATGAGTCAAACGAGTCGATTAGTCGTGACCCATGAGTTACGGACTCCTCTATAATACGGACACCTCCATAGAACGAACACCTCTATAATACCGACTCCTCTATAATATGGACACCTCTATAATATGGACACCTCCATAATACGGATACCTCTATAATACGGACACCTCTATAATACGGACACCTCCGTAATACGGACACCTCCGTAATACGGACACCTCAATAATACGAACAGCTCTATAATACCGACACCTCTATAATACGGACACCTCCATAATACCGACTCCTCTATAATACGGACTCCTCTATAATACGGACACCTCCATAATACGGACACCTCCATATTACGAACACCTCCATAATACGGACACCTCCATAATACGGACACCTCCATAATACGGACACCTCTATAATACGGACACATCTATAATACCGACTCCTCTATAATACGGACACCTCTATAATAAGGACACCTCCATAATACGGACACCTCTATAATACGGACTCCTCTATAATACGGACACCTCTATAATACGGTCTACTTTCTAATACGGACACTACATCATTTGGTCCCGGTAAAACGTTCACTCGTTTGTTTTTAATAGGCTCTTTATAATACGGACACCTCTGTAATGCAGACAATTCTGATTTGGTCCCAGCAAAACGCCCACCCATTTGCTAAAAAATTTCCTCTGTAAAATCGAAACTTCATTTGGTCTCGGCACAATGCTCGTCCCGATTTGCATGCTAAAATAAATCCTCTGTAATACGGACACTTCATTTGGTCCCGGTAAAATACTCACTCATTGTCCTTTAAAAATCCCTTTATAATTCGTACAATTGACACTAGCTTCAGCTCGGCAGCAAAAAAGACAGAAATATATTTAATACGCCATATACTATTACTAACCGATTACTTTCCTGTTTGCTATTTCACAAAGACATTTTTGTCGTTTTCAGAGTCAGCGTGCCAGTTGGTACTGCCTTTCATTTTCGGATCTTTTTCGATGTTGTTTATAATAGCTCCCTGGTACCGGTTGCACCACTGTTCTCCTTCGTCTGCAGTTTCATCTCTATCAACATTGCCTTCTAATGACTGCATTTGATGAAAGTTCGAAATGGTTCCCCAAACGCTCGACAACTGAGCATTCGTTTAGTTTAATTCTTGAGAAATGCCGTAAATTGTTCGGTTCAGTTTGTCTGTATTCCAGCAGCATATCCTTGATTGAAAACTTCTGACAGTAGCGTTTTTCCCGGTCGTTCAACAAAATAAAACTTAAAAATTAGTAGTCCCCCGTTATCTAGTAGGGAAGCGAAAAAATGTTCGAGATAACGAGAGTTTGACATACCGGAGATCCAGAACAGAAGTGTCGTGCTTTTTTGAAAAAACAACTACTGTAGTAATTTTCCGGCAATAACATTTATATTTTTTATTTCAACGTAGCTTTACCATTTTAACGAAGGCAAATATGATAAGGCCACTACATGTACTGCACTAGAGCCGACTAAATTAATAAGGCTTTTTTAAAATGAAAACGGATTCGTTTTCCGGCATCATTTCATTTCCGCTTTCAGTGGGTTATTTTCAACGTTAGGCTGGTTTTAAACGTCGCGCTACTGCCGTGCCGAATTCATTTGAAGCTTCGACAGCGCGGTGCCTTCGATGTAAGATAAAAGAAAAAGGTACATTGAAATAAATTTCGGTCAAGGGAAATGAAATATTGTTCGAGATAACGGGAGAGTCGAGATAACCGAGTTCGAGAAAACCCATGCTTGGTAAATTACAGATAAACAGTCGGCCAAATCCAAGGGAAACAGCTTTCTATTCGAGATAGCAAGCGAGTCAAGATAACCGGGTTCGGAAATTACAGACCGACTGTATTTGTCATTTGATTAGCTACCGGCAAGCAGTGTGAATAGGTGAAAAAACGGATAATAGTGGACACAGTTGTGAGTCGGATATTATATCATTCATATCTTGGAGTATACAAGGACGAATATTTGAAAATTGATGATATTAGACAATATGGTTGGCAACATTGAATCCATTCGAATGCCCACTGCACGTTCGAGAAGCGCGCACAATCGATTCATATCGCCTTATCGGAGTCACAGTTGCCAAATTGGAAAAAAATAAAACACTAAGAGAGTTACATTATTCACTATCAAATTTCTATAAAGGTCCTCGTCAACTATCGCCTCATAGACATTTCTAGCTTCTAAATTAAACTACAAGACACAATCTAACTGCTTACCAGTTTAAACACACCAGCCTGGGTGACTGGTTCAAGTTAGAATTTCTAAGAATTAAAAAGCAGCAACAAAGGTATTGTTTACCGTGACAGTTTTCTGGAGAAGTCAAGAGTTGTTACAATGTACTAGCTAGCATGCATGGCTTGTAAGGGGCTAGTTTAGAATAACTGTACTCACCTCTTTGAACTTCGTTTCTGCAACTTGAACTTCTTGTTCTTTGTTCATGAAAGCCGGACATTCAGCCATATTTCTCTCCACTAGCAGTATCATTCCCCAAAATGAATGCCATGCCAAGTAGCCAACCAATTCTACGTACAAGTCAGGTAGAAGAACCAGTTTAAAAGTGGACTGAGTAGCCTATTGAAACCACCTATGATACTTTCTTGGGTCAGAATCTGAAGTTGACTCTGTTGAACGACCAATAAATGATAAAGATATTATGGGACTTCCATATGGATGGCTAGAGCTAAATTCTGCACCAGTTCCCTCTGGCTTGTTTTTTAAAATGGCGGACCGAGTCAAAAGTTCTTTGTTATTTGATGATTGCATGGAGTTTATGCAAATATAGTTTGTATATAACTCAGGGATTGCTTCAAGAACGAAGGAGATGTTGAAATACTACTGTATTCAAGCTGTGTTTAGTAAGAATAATGGCTTTGCAAGTGACTTTTTGATCCATAGAAAGACCCAGTTGTGTATTAAGATTTAGTTTAATGTTTGTTGTCAGCTCGCGATATCTTGCTATCAAGTACTTACAGTTCTTCTAGTTCATCGCATATAACAGAAAATGACAATCGATGTTGGATCAAACAAAAAACTAACTTGTTCAACTTCATTCCTCTGCAGACTGAAAGTTCAGTCTTTCCAAATATCCCAATAATGTACCAGAACAACAAAACTACGAAATACGCCCCCAAAGGATTCAAAACCTAAGCATATTTAGATCACAACCGAAATTTGAGTCATGTCAACAGCACGTGTATGTAATTAGCATTTATTTTACTCTGAACTCGACAGAGTATAGTTTAGAGGGCCGAAATGATTGTATTTTATTTTTAGTCGTAAATTTCAGTATTTCATTTGAAAACATATAGATCGGTTTTATGTTTCTAAACCTCAGCCCGAACTTGTTCTTAAATTTTGGGCAATTTGAGCCTCATTATTCTCATAAAGTCGTTTTTACAAGAAAAATGCGCATAAATGGTTGCCAGACTTATCACTCCAAGGAAAACTACGTGACTCACCAATTAATTACAACTTCCTCTTTGTCTCTCGAACAATCCTCTGTGATGCTATTCTGGAAAACATGTATTTGTTATTCGACGTTCAATAGTATCTGTTGTTTCGGTAAACAGCAATTGAGTAAATGATAAAAAGCACTAATCCTTGTTGAGAGGGGCTTAAACGTGACAGTTCGAATAAAAATTGGTTTAGGTGCATGCTGATCAGTGTTCGCATTAACACGAAAACAATATGTTTACGAGTCAAATGAATCAATGAGTATAAAACTTCCATATTTTAGAGTTTTTAATACTTTTTGGTTCCACAACCCTAACTGTATCCATAGTAACCCAACCCTAACCCCAACCAACCCTAGTAACCCTAATCCCGTTGGACACTAACATAACCCTATCCCCAATGTATTTACGAATTAAATTTTCTCAACGATTCTATCAGTTGTAAATTACGAGTGATGAGTCAATAAGTCATAAATTCATTTCCAAATGTTTTCAGTGGTTTTTGACAACAGACCCTAACCCCAACTAACCCTAGCAACCCTAACCCCTTTGAACACTAACCCTATAAACCCCTAACCCCGATGTATTTATGAGTCAAACTAGTCGATTAGTTGTGAATCATGAGCGATGAGTCAGTAAGTCATAAGTCTACTTCCAAAATTCTATATTTCTCAGTGTTTTCTGACTCCAAGCCCTAACCCCAACTAACCCTAGTAACCCTAACCATTTCGAACACTAACCCTAAATAAAAATCCCTAACCTATTGTATTTATGTGTCACTGAATGAGTCGGTTAGTCGTGAATCATGAGTGATGACTCGATGAGTCATCTATTCCAAATGTTCGATTTTTTGGTTCCAAACCCTAATTAACCCCATCAATTCGTACACCAACTCTATAAATGATAACCCCTAACCTCGAAGTATTTGTCAGTCAAACAAGTCAATTATTCGTGAATCATGAGTGATAAGTCAATGAGTCGTAAGTCTACTTCCAAGTTTTCGATTTTTCAGTGAATTTTGGCTCCAGACCCTAACCCTAACTAACTCCAGTTACCCTAACCACTTTGAACACCAACCTTAGCCTCACTGTTGTACGAATCAAATGTGTCGATCTGCCGCCAATCATGAATCCGTTAATCATATGTCCAGATTTTCAATTTTTTCCATATTTTTCGTTCCAAGCTGCAAATCCTAACCCCAAATCCTAATCCTAACCAGTTATTTTGAGGAAGGGCGCTTTGAAGTTGATGAATAGTCTCAATCCTTGTAACCACAAGGCTCACTGATTAAAAAGACACCGCAAAGTATTTTCAATAGTATTGACAACTTCACAGACATTTGATTTGTTCTTCGATTTTGTTCTTCGACAATTAAGACTCGCGCCTATGATCGGTGGCGTTCTACGAGTTCACGATCACGCACAAATGGCCTCAGTACACATTCATTCGTTAGTATCGCTTCATTTTGCCTTGTGAAAATATTCGAGCAACCAAAGTTCCAAGCTAGAACACAATAATGGAAAATATATAAATAAACAACTGAAAAGCTGACTAAGTAGTTATGTTATTTTAACATCCACCCGTTTGTCTTATTTCATGTTCTCCGTGTGAAATCAATATCAACAAACATGCAAGTGATCACTTTGTCAAATGTAGTATTAAAGCATGCCCACACACGAATATGACCATCCTGAGGTGTCCGGCAAGGGTCGTTACACCTGTTAATACTGACAACTGAATTAGCTACCCAGCATCGCGTTTATATCAATCTGAAATAATTCGTGAAATAATGTTTGTCTTAACTTTGATTTGATTTTTGTCGAAAGTGACTTGGCTCTATAGCTTATGTTATATATACAGCGTGGTACCAGCGACTCGTAACTGGTACATATATAAACAAATCGCACAGATCTCCGCTAGCCGCCGGCTCAATTCATTCGGCTGTAATTTTCATAAAAAGTAAATTATGACAATTGTGTAGCTTCCGAAATTTTGTCAATTGAAAACCTGCTGATAGACTGAACAAAGACACTTAAGATGATGGAAATTACAAGGACTGGCCTGTTTGCATTTTGCATTTCCATGACTTTGGCACTTGGGATCATCACTGTGCTCTTGTATAAACAAACTCCTGCTGAAGTAATCACGATGTCTAAACGAATTACCAACGACACAACTGAGCAGAAAAACGATACACAACCGTTAAACTCCTTTGTGCCACCGGCAAACTTGCTGAAGATTTCTTTCCCTCGCATGTACCACGCCACGGGAGTGATTACTCTGCCGTATGACGGAATCATGGAACCGTTTGAAACTTGGTACGCTGAAAAACACAACATGAGCAGAATTGACTACTACTACGGTACGTGCTAGTGTGAATTGTACTGTCTTATCAGTTACCAAATCTCACTTGTAAAGGAAGGTGTATGTAAGAAAAAATGGCATTATGAAAAACCAAAAACCTTAAATTGAAAACGCACAGACATGCCGACTGGTCGTTGACACTATGTGATTGAAAACAGAACGTTTGAGTTTCGAGAAGTATACTATAGCTAATAATACTACAAAAAAAATGTTATTTATGTACCACACTAAACTGGCAGACAACTAAAGTCGGCGCGTACGATATTAATGTAACTATAACTGACCCTCTAAGGCGGAGTAGGCCGTTGAAGTGGACGGTAGATACAAGACAATCTGAATCAATGTCAACAAAAATGCCATTAAAGTACGTCTCTCAACAGTGCTTGCATGGAAACATTAGAAGCGTTTAGGCTGCTCTGCAGGCAACTCGGCTATTATTAATAACATTTCAGGCAAAGATTATAGCCAATGATGGACAGTGATGGTGAACAATAGGAAAAGAATGCTGGTGAAAACTATAGTTGCAGAAAATTTTCAAAACGTCCTGCACATTATATCTGAGTTGCATGCCTGTCGCGGAGGATTAGAGGTGCTTAGCAATTCAGTCAAAGACAGAAATCAGACCCTTTGTCGCGTGCACCTTTATTTTACTGACAGCTAGAGCTGACACTAGTTTAGTATTGTGCTAGTAGCGAACATTAGGATTAATTCCGGATTTCAAGTTACAAGAAGTGCGGGGTTTGCTTAGTCGCCTCGGTATGTTCCCTAGCTTTACATATCAGAGATTTCGAGTCCCAGCCTCATAGGGCGTTTTCAATTTTAATATCGGGTCTGGCCGGTCCGAGTGATCAGTTCCCGTCGGCCATGGCACAAAAATTTGGTGATTTTTCGCGGGAATAAATGCTCGCGCGCGCTTTGACCTTTTCAGGCTGGCCAGACCCGACAAATGGAAAGAGCCCTTAGATCTTCCTGAGGGATAGTTAATGATAACAAGTATTTCTGAGTGACATCCAACCAGAAGGTCGCTGATTCATCCCGACAGTGTCCCCAATTAGTGTAACACTTGTGTTACGCTAGAAGTCTGACAGTTAAATAAAGTTTTTTGTTTATTTATTATATTACACCTGGACTGCCAAGGATTTGTGTGACAGTCTTTCGCTATACCGTTTGTGTTTCCGTGTACAGGGACGTTTATAAGCCACTAGGCTGGTCTCTCGGCAACTCGAGAACTGACTTAGAAAAACACACATGTGTCGACAAGTGTAGATCAATGCCAGCATAATGGTCTGTCTCCTCTCACAGTACGTGTGCAATCTAGCGAGCTCTATGAAGCTACTATGAATCTATTTTAATAGCTATTTTAAAAGCATTACAAGTTTAAAAATTAAAGATATAATAAAAGCAGAGTTCCAGGTGTACCCACTTTACAGGAAATTCGCTGCATTATTTCGGTGACTAATGTCACTGATAGTAATTCATAGTTCAGAAAGTTCATAAGCATTCATAAGGACACAAAACAAGAAATAAATATGTACAACTATTTCGAAAGTAGATGAATTTGAGACAGAAATATCGACATAAATTACGCAGTATTCGGTGATAGAATGTATTTGCTATTTTTTTTCTGCTCGAACAATTAAAGATCACAGCACTATAAATCATTATGCTGGAGCAAAAAGGTGAACTAATTTTATTTGCTAGCAATAAAGGACGATGTTGTTTCAAACTTGTTGGTTAGAAATGAGTA
>JANVCK010153309.1:0-19080 GCA_026546655.1 Epizoanthus illoricatus
TGTTTTCAGAAATATGTTCTTAAGATCAATCTGCAAAAGTGTAACAGATACCCGACTTTAATTTATGGTAATTTATGCAAATTAAATCAATTCAACATTTTAAAAAATTCAAGTTAAAAAATTTCCTAAAATTTGCATTATTCTGCATAATTTTGCAAAATTTGCAATTATTGACCATTTTTACATTACCAGAACAATTCCTTGCATTTTGGGGGTAATGCAATGAGAAATAGCGCCAATTTTGCTTGACTGTCCAAAGATCAGTGCAACTGAAATGGCAATGAAATGAGATAGGAAGAGGTTGTGATTGGCTAAGTCCGTCTTTGCAATGCTTACCAAAAACTAATGACCAATCAGATGGTCGCATGACAGATATAAACCAATCAGAGGAGAATATTATTCGTATTGTCATTTGCATTGTCATTTGCATTAATGTTATTTGCATTTGCATTTCTGATGGCATGAGAGGTGAACTTTGCACTTTTGATTGGCTAGTAATGAAACACAAGTCGAACCTCTCGCAAATTCCATTGGTCAAACAGCTGCTTTGACAATGCAATGACAATGCAATGCAAATGAGCTTTGGATAGTCAAGCAAAATCGGGTCTAGTAATCACTGTTTATGACATTTTCATTAAGGCTGGAAATGCAAGAAACTGAATTCAGATCATGATTCATGTTAATGATAAAGAATTTTGCAGCATGTTGCAGTCTTGGCAGCCTTTTAACTTGCTCCAATATTATTATTAGGGTTACTTTTGTTACTCAATCCGCAGTAGTAACTCAATACAAACTGTTCACTGTTCTCAGTCCTGTTCACTGCATGCACATGACATTTCAACCTTGTTCCCAGGGTACTTTCACTTTCCGGTCTCCTTTGTCTTACACAAAAGAGACCAGAAAGCGAATGGAAATTAGGTTGAAGACATTAATGTAGGAATGAGTAGCCCAGTTGATTCACTAATTATGTGTTAAGAACAGATGAACTATTTTTCCTGCGTCTTTGGCAACATGTGCTTTTACACAAGAAGTACTTAAAATGTTTGTGTCAGATTCATTTATCTTGTTATGCCAAGAGGTAGATGAAAAATTGTTTTTCTGATTATTAAATGTAATCTTCAAAAAGGGAGTCACCCCACACATCAAAGCAACAAATTTTGTCCTTGAAATGGGGGGTTGACTTAACACCAAGTTGTATTTAAGCCAAGGTAGTCATGTATAGAATCATGTATATGTTGATTTTCTTTAAAAACAGCTTGACACTGTCATGCAAATGAGATGAGCTACAGCTGCTGAAAAATGTTTAAAAATAATTAAAAGCAAAACTTACACATTCAGTTTTTTTCTTTAGTTAGTACTCAAGCAGTCTTTGAAGTGTAGACAGGTAGATCATGATAAGCTTTAAATTTGTTTTAAGCTTCATTTGTCGTTACGCAGGTCATTTTGAGTACGTCACTACCATATTTTTAAACATGTTTGTAATGAGTCTGAGTTGCAAGCAGTACATACACACAAATGCATGTAGAAATTGATTAGGGCATGTATAATATACCATGTATGTTATGCAAAAACCTTGTTGTTAATATATAATTATTGTAGCAGTAATTAGCCTTTAATTAGAAATTCAAGGCATAAATTTTCAAAATGAAATGAAATGTACCGTGTGTGTAAAAAGTTTTATGTGACATGCCTTGTCTATTTTCCTATGGTTTTAGGTTGAAATTCACCATTACTATACATGCTTTCAATAATTATTGAAATTACAATTAGCTATTTATTGACACCTGTGTTATTTTAGATTTTTTGACACATGAGTTATGAAAACCTAGTGCCTGAACTGTAGAATAACATATTAATAGAATTAAATTTAATTTATTACTGAAAACATTTTGAATTGCGTTTCATAACCTGATAGTTAGAAGCATCCAGTTCTTCAAGAAGTATTTTTCAAAGATCAGCATAGACAGTAAATGATAAAGTGATCTAATTATTTTCAAATAAGGTGATAAATGTTATGCACATACAAA
The DNA here is from genome assembly GCA_026546655.1 of Epizoanthus illoricatus. Taxonomy (NCBI): domain Eukaryota; kingdom Metazoa; phylum Cnidaria; class Anthozoa; order Zoantharia; family Epizoanthidae; genus Epizoanthus; species Epizoanthus illoricatus. The sequence goes on from JANVCK010153309.1 coordinate 2,028, forward strand.
TTAGAAGAAATTCTAAAACCTGTGATTTGTTCCTTCTATTTGATTTGTGGTTTGATGCACCATTTATATATTCATATATTCTCAGTCTTGCAAATTATAATAAATAATTATAATAAATAATTTATATCAACTGATCATGAGTAATGTTAACAGTATTCAATTATTTTATATTACCTAGAAATAGTCTCCAGTGCACAGCCTGAATGGTATCTGCAAACTATAGAGAGAAAATAATCATATTCTCAACCAATTAGATGCACAGAAATAGTTTCTGAACTGAGAAAAATTTAAGATATGAGTGGTGATCTGTTTGTCTTTTTACAGTCAAGCCAGCTCAAGCATTTCCTCCAAGAATAAAAAATCAACTTTGTTATTCAAAATTTCGATTTTTTATTCATTTTCAGTTGTATTCTTGTTTGGCAATGATGTTTTTGTAAACCTCCGTTGGTCAACAAGCTCTGGGAAGTTGCTTAATTTTTCAAATGGTGCCAATCACTTCTTCACATCTCACAATTATAATATCCAAATAAATCTTATTGTTCACAAACTGTTATCTGTTTTAAACACAATGTAACTTTTTTTCACACACTAATATGACAAACAGCTAACAACCAATGTTTTTACAGTAGGTCCTGAAGACATTACAGACATGATCAGAAAGTCCCTCACTGTGTTCACTAATGATCATTTTATATGTAAAACTTTGGAAGAGCTGCTTATTATATTTTAGATCTTTTGTAGGGCAGCTTGTTAGAGAGGGTTGAATACTTGTAGAGGAAGTAGTGAATTTTAGATATGACACTACTGATGGTACGTTTGCAACTATGGTTGCAGGGCTTGTACGGGTCATGGAAAACCTGGAAAGTCATGGAATTTTGGCATTTCATTTTCCAGGCCTGGAAAGCCATGGAATTTTGATTTGGGTCATGGAAAGTCATGAAAAACGAAGTTCAGTGCACAAAAGTATTTGTCTGATTAGTGGCAGATTTTATTTATGAAGAAATTGAAGCTTGAGTACATAAACAAATACTTTATTTCTCAAATTACCACTTGTTTTCCTTGTTCAATTTGGTTGCTGCACTAGTGCGCTGGAAAATATCTCAAACCAAGAAGATTTTTTGACAATTTCAAACAACATTGTTCAACATTAGGTCATGGAAAATACTAAAAAGTCATTGGAAAAGTCATGGAAAATCATGGAATTTCGAAAACCCCAAAGAGTACGAACCCTGTGGTTGGATGTGTGTCACTCAGGAGACTGCTCAGGTTAAGACTTTCTGTGCATGATCATGTGGCACATCTCTGCTGTAGTAACTCTGATAAACTACCGTATGTAGCTACTGTAGTTTCTAGGTGTTTTTCATTGTGAGGGTGGAAGGTTTGAGCTGACATTTCGAGCACTAGCCCTTCATCAGAGCAAAACTGTGGTAGTCTGTTATGCTGCACTGAAGGTTTCTTCCAGTACTTGGTATGAAAGTAATTATATGTCATTCAAATTGTATTTTAAAAAACTGAAGCCCACATACATGTACTGTAGTAGTCGCAAACCATAGTCTTGTGTCTAAATTCACAAATACTGTAACTAATAGCCATTGTATGGCAATTTGGGCTATTTAACTACTGTAAGCACACTGGCTAGTATTCCTCTCATTTTCTCTTAGTCTAATAGTTTTAGTGTTGCAGGCCATATAATTATATACTGTCTGTCCTGCCCCCACATGTCTCAGTCCCATGAACCCTAAAAAAAACCAGTCTGAAGAGGTTTAACCTATTTTATATAAATGTTACAACTGTATTCTTGTCATTTCCAGATTAAGGAGTATGAGAAACTGCAAACCCAGGAAGACAGACTAAAGAAAGGAAAGATGATTTTTGATCATTACATCATGTGTGAGCTGCTGTCCTGCTCTCATGTAAGTATAATCATATGAGATTTATTCACAATTACATCAGAATATATCCAATTTTCGTCCCAACCAAGCCAAATGCTTTGAATGTTAGATTCATGAGTTTTCTTTGTCCATTTGAATTTGTAACTATATTAACTCTTATAATTAAATCAACGCAAGGTATAACTTTATTGCAAATGCTGCAATTTGATTGGTTTCACTACTCATCTAATAATTAACATTATACCCCATGTAGTGAAATGTTCAAGATGGCGGCATCTCGATTTATTGAGATAGCTTCACAAAATGTACTGTAAAGAACCAAGTAAAGTGAAAAAACGTATATTCCATAAAATCTTGTTTTGATTTGTTATAAAATAGTTGTTTGATTTGGTGTTGTTGTCTATGAAGTTGTTAGTCCGTTCAGCATAGCAACTCATGGGCTTAAACACTTTGTAGACAACACTGCCTCATCAAATAACTGTTAAATATTAAGTAAGTAGTAAGCCAATGTCAACCCCAGGATTTGGTCTCGAAAAAATAATATTTCTTGCTAATTCTTACTAACCCTATTTGATGGGAAGTATAATTTGTTAACCAAAATAAATGAATAAAACTGGAAAACTCTTCCTGTAAACTAGTGTCAACCCTTACATCTCCTTGTTTCTTTCATGGAGATGTAAAGGACCTCTGCTTGGAGGGTAATTTTATTTTTGAGAGACAAGAACATCTCTGCTAGACAATGATAACTAAAACTGGGAATTAGGCAACTTGTTCAAACATCTGGACAACACTTTTGATCAGTAAAAATTAATTTGTTTTGACGTTGGACAATCAAACCAACACACCTGTACATGTAGTAAGCTTCAAGTACTGCCAGCTGTGAAGCTTCTATGAATGAGTATTATTTTAGCAACAACAGGATTTTGGACAGCCAGATATGTGTACATACAAGTTTCTGTGCTATGTTCTATTTATTATGCATGTATAGATAACAAGGTGTTTTTTTTGAGCAACATATTTTAAACTGTTTGACAAAATTGTGTTATTTTCCAAATATCACTTGCATAAGTGGCATCATTATTTTTTATAAATTTTCTAAATGTAAGTGCTTATATATTATTCCATGCTGATAATGATGATGATGATGATGATGATAACATTATTAAAGTGTCAGTCTTGTAGCCAGGCACTTGTGCCTTACTACGGTAATCACGGACACTAAATTAAGATCATAAAATTACATAAATATAATTATAATATGTTGTAAGTAAATACTCTAAGATTTGAAATGTAAAAATTTAAAAATCTGAAAATCGAAAAATCGCAAAATCGGAAAATCTAAAAGACAGTATAAAAATCTAAAAAGACTACAAATCTAAAAATCTAAAAGTATAATACATAATTGGGTACTGTCTATAGGCTGCATGCAGCCCATCTAAGGGTTCAAGCAATTACAGGTCATAGATGTATACCATATTTCTTGATGTTAATTGTGAAATTGAATCCACACATGTGTGCATGTCTCTGTTTACATTAATTTTATCAAAATACATGTAAACTATTAGTTCAGTTTCAGGTTTTCAGTGTGTCTGCAATTCTCTCAACTTCCACAGCTGGGCTCATAAGGAAGCTATTTGCAATTTGAGCCAGTCAGAAGTCCACCCCCCAAAATTCAGGGGGCTACATAAATTATATGATTTACATAAATTTTAGAGTGTGTTCCAATGAATATATGAACAAACTCAGCTGAATCCAGATTTTATGTTCAGATTTTTTGAAAATTCAATCCAAGATTGCAATCCACTTCAGAGAGCAGATGTAGGATTGAGTCTGAAAGTTGTTTAAGAGTTTTACAGTTTATGCATGCCATTTACAAATCTGTCAAATTGAACTTCTGATTCGAATAACAAACTGAAACACCAAGAGCAAATATCTCCAGAGTAGTGCCCACCTGTTGATCATGTAAAGGCCAGAAAATGACCAAATTAAAGGTTGGCATATATGGATTTTTTAAGGAGTCACCCTCAAACATACTTCAATAGCTAGTTATGGGAAAGTTGTACTTTGAACAGACACAGTAAGTTTAATCGCAAGTTCAGTTATATCAGTGTTTTGATCAAAGTTCAAAATGATTGTTGTTGGTTCAAATAATTCAGCATCCCTCCCTGCTCTACTGTACTGTATCATTGCAAACCATTTAATTTTTACAGTTCCTGTTGATCACTGGATGTATGAATTAGAATGTTGAAGGATGTGACTGTTAGTTGTTTGCGCAAGGAGGATGCAGTTAATTTTCAGTCATGCAAGCAGTCAGACAACTGTGAAAATATTATTTATCTTTACAAACCTGACCAAAAGCCTAGGTACAGACAACAGGAATTTATCTTCATGTTCCTTATCGAAACCTGGTAAACTTTATACAGTTTGAAATACACTAAACAGTGTTTGTGACTTTAAAAATGTATACAGTGTTCTCCACAGGCAAGAAGTGCCAGAGGGGTGGAAATTTACATAACAATAGCTCAAATTTGCATAACAATGGTAATAATATCCATAACAGTAACAATTGCTCAGAATAGCAGGGTGCTGTGCCACTCTGGGATGCTTTGGGGAGAACCCTAGTATAATTTCCAGAGTTGAGAAATGATTCATTTGGAAGTGACATGGACAAGCCTGGCAGTGCACCAAAAAACTCACAGTTGAAACCGAGCCTAAACAAACTGTGGAGGTGCTGCACAGTTTTGTTATCTTTATTTATATTTCATTCAAGTCAGTGAGAAACTGTGTACTGTAGGAATGAAACAGTGAAAATAAATAAATTGTATTAAAACAGGCCATTTACTTGCCAACCCTACTGTTCTCCATTTTGAGCCAAAATATCTTTTCCCCAAAAAATTTGGTTCAAAGTTTTGGGTGTGGCATATCTACATGTAAGGGTGCAGCCTATACACAGGTATATACAGTATTTGTCCTATTTGTTTGGTTTAGAACTTGAGAAATAAACACCAAATAGTTGCAAAGAATGACTGAACATTGTGCCCAGTTTGGGAGTGATGAGGTCTCAGATCTAGATAAGTACCCAAATAAAAATCTTTCACTCTATTCCCTATTACTGGCTGGGTCATCATCAAGTTAGTTTAGCAGTAGCCTCTTTAGTTTCTTAATTTCTAATTTGCATGAACTTTGTAACTCACTTATGTTAATTTATTTTTCAAATTTGCAGTCCTTTTCAGTAAAGGCCTTGTCACATGTGCAGAGTTTAATAATGAAAAAAGAACTACCTTCAACTTTATTTGAGGTAAGTCACATCTACTTAACTTTCCCCAATACACTATTTTACTAGTGTGATTTTGTGCCCATTCCAGTTCACTGAGATCTGGGTGTTTGAACAATTTGTTGAAATAATGAGACAACATGTGGTAGAGTAATCATATTTTGCCTGCTCCATGACATGGAACAATTTAAACAAATTAACTCTGGTAAAGTAGCATATTAATTAGCATCACAAGACCTGGGAGCATGGGCATGAGACTGAAATTGACCAATCACAAGTGTTTTCACTGTTCAGAGTTTATGTAATTCTGGAATTCCATGGTGGCAGACAAATTAAAGCTGTTGTGTGGAACTGATAAATTGCAGTCAGTGCAATCTTTTCTGTGTTTTCCTTTTTTCGTAACCTGTGTTATGTTATAATCCCAGACTCCTTGACAACTGCTGTTTAAGTATCAGAGGATAGTTTATTTTATGCAACAAAACTCATCAATCATTTGTTATGTAATATATAAGTATTAATAGTTCTGAGCATTCAATTATCAGAACTTTGGTGACATGCATTGCATTTCATCATTCATTTAGACAAAACTACTTGGTACTATGTATTGTATGTACTATGATTGTACTAGTTATGGATTGTCCATTGCTGATCCAGTTGGGAATTCTAAGTGCACTTACATGTACTTAGTGAAATAACTTCTGATCACTAAGTTTTTGTTCTCCAAGTATGCAATGCTTGACTTGTGTAGATAATCATCCAGGGCTTTCTGAACTGTGTAATATTTCGTATTTACAAGCGTGAACAAGCATTTATTCAAAAGAAAGTTAAAGTGTACGATCCTCATCATATTAACCTTATTTGATCCAAACTGTATAATTATATATATATATTTTTTTCTTTTGGATGACCATTTGGATGACCATAAATAATAATAATAATAATAACTTTATTTCCCACAGAATTCAGAAAGTTTACACTTATTTACACTGAAGCTGTGCCTAAAATAATAATAATAGATGGTAATAAATAATAAGAAATGTTAATAAAATCTAAAATATACAAGATACTATATATATAGAATTCCCTAATTATAAACACACACACAGATATACATATATATACACACATACATACACACATATAATGATATCATTAATTCCTTTCTAACCAATAATTGGTGGTAAAACTACGTATAGATTTCGAATCTTTTGCAGTATGACTTTGAACATTGTAAGTTATCAACATTGTTTAAATATCTGCCTTCCACTCTCCGACCTAAGGCATGGTTGTTAGTTTTCGGTTTTTAAAAAGTTATTAAACACATTTCCATCCTGTTTCTTAGCATTGTATAGTACACCCACTGACCGTTATAATGCACCAACTTAATGCTCCGGCTGTTTCCAGCCGAGGATTTCCCATCCATATCAGTATGCGGAAAGTGATCGAATGAATCGCATGTCGGTTGTTATACTGAATAACAAAATTTATTGCCACTTTTGTACCTCGAGAACGGAAGAAATAAAGTTCTTGCGATGTTTAATACTTACATTTATTTCATTATAAAACCGAGAATTGTTTATACAAAAGGTAGTTTCCCACAAATCATGTAGTTTAAACATGAAGACAACACCGACTAACTCGAAACAGTCCCATGCACCGACTCTTCAATCCGACTTCACGTAATTTTCAATTTAAAATCTACTTCTTTTATCTCATCAAATGGGCCAAGTATCTATTTTTTCAGGTATACTGATCGATCAAGGTGTATATGAAAGCAATACTTCGCAGTGAAATAAACCGGGAAGTTTTACTTTTATTACTCTATAAAAACCATGATCCGGTTAGTAAATAGAGACAGCACTCGTCAGTCAGTCTGTATTCTCAGCGATTCAGACTCGTTAAATGAACTTGTTTCCCGTTAATGGTTCCAATATAAATTTATTACAAAAATATAATCTCCAAACGTGTGAGATGTCATCAATTATATATGATCAGAAATATCCAACATTCAGTGGGCAGATTTTGGGGCATGTGTAATGTACGATGCAGCAGATGAACTTTAATATAGGCTGTAGCTTTCTAAAATCCACAAATATCAGCGCCTATGTAATGAAATTGAAATATCTCCTTTTTAATCGAATCAAGAACTAGTTATTCCGGTCCAACTGAGTATTCACCGTACCGCAATGTCGAAGTAACTGCATGGTCATAGATCTAGCAGTTTCATTCCATATTGTCACAGTTTTAAAAAGTCTAAAAATGTACGCAGGAAAAAATGACAGAATTAACCCAACAGAAAAGGAACTAAATAAAGTAGAACTACAAGTATAGCGCAATGAATTGAGAAATGCGTGAGATCGCGTAGGACGTTAATTTTGAAAGGGAAAAATCTAATATTACCGCACTAAGTGTTTCCTATGACGTCGGAAGCTTTTTTAAAAATCTGATCCATTGCCATAACAAAAATTTACATTACAGTATCACTCCTTCACTGATGACCAACAAACAAACAGCTGTACAGTGAAATATATTACCGGCTGCAACTATTATACATGTTGTTATAGACTTTTATATGTTTTTGAAATCCGTTAAAATTACTTATTATCTTATTCCAGAAACTTTTGATGAAACTCAACATAAACAAGATCGATATTTGAAAAGTTTTAGATTCAAATGTCAATTTAAGGCGTCCAATATCTGTAATATTTAGGCACATGACAATTGCCACTTGAATAGACAAAAGGATTTTCATCAAACAAAATAGGTTTTTCGGTATAAAATATAAATACAAGTGCAATTTTCTATGAGATTTTTCAATTTACGACTCGCTATAGTAAATAACTCGAAATTCATTCAAGGCGAAAATTTGTAAATTTTATCGACACTGAATGTAGCTTTCAAAATATATTAATATAACACAGCAATCTCTTCCGTTGTCAAGTGCATTATTTTGACCAATGGCAGCCGAGAAAGAATATTCGAAATTCCCGTTGGGGGGGGGGGGAGAGCAAAACTACACATACAAAAACTGCGGTATTTTTTGTCATGGAAACTTCCTTTTTAAAAGCATTTTTATTACAATTTTGAGTTTCATACAGTCTTTTAACATGTTTTTGTAAAATTTTAGTTGTTTAGTTATGGCAAAGGAACGGAAAGTATGTTTCTGATCTGTACACCCTACCCCGGAATGAGTGTTATGCAAATTATAACAGCCTACTGCATGACAACATCCCACGGTATTGTAAATGAGCAGTTCTGACGTAAATATATGTAAATCCGTCTTCCAAAAGTACCAAGTGAAACGGAGGGGTTGAATGAGACTGTGAGTTGAGATTTTTATATTTATCTAAATTTTAGTTTTTGCCGAGAAACGGCGGACAATTTCCCAATGTTTCTACGGCTAACACTATACTGTTTGTTGGTAACAACAATTTTAACGGTTCCTGTGGAACTCGACCGCTCAAATTTCGAAGATGAAAGCGACGCTCTGACAGAATTTGCGGATAAATATTCCAACAAAGTCGCGGTAGAACTTGACCAAGACGATGAATCTTTAGCTGATGAAATAGCGAGAGAATACAGCTACAAGAATCACGGAAGAGTTGGAAGTATACGAGGGGTGTTTGAGTTTGAGCATGATGAAACGGGTACACGTGAGCGGCGATCAACAAGAACCAAGCGTCTTGCTGAACACCCCCGAGTGAAATGGGCCGAACAACAAGTGATCCTTGAGAGATTCAAACGCGGTTATGAAGAAGACCAGGGCAACAGTAATTGCAAGGAAGGACAAGATTTGGTTCGAATCACAAGGGGAGAAAGACTAAAGGATAAACGATATTTCAAGGATCCTAAATTTCCGCAACAGTGGTATCTACACAACACAGGCGATGTTAACGGGCGCGGACTGCCATATTACGATATCAACGTTTTGCCGGTGTACAAGAGAGGGATCACAGGGAAAGGAGTTGTAGTTTCTGTTCTTGACGATGGCTTGGACCACACTCACCCCGATTTGAAGCGAAATTACGACCCCAAAGCCAGTACAAACCTAAACAAGAAACTTCCCGGTTATGACGAAAAAGATCCCCATCCTAGAGACGAAGATCCTTACAACGCTCATGGCACAAAATGTGGAGGAGAAATTGGAGCAGAAGCGAACAACGATGAGTGCGGAGCAGGAATAGCGCCGAATGTGAAACTCGGGGGAGTGCGAATGCTTGATGGTTCAGCGACTGACTCTCTTGAAGCTCATGCTTTGAGTTTTCAACGTGATTACATCGATATCTACAGCAACTGTTGGGGTCCTAAAGACGACGGGAAAACGTTTGGGAGGCCAGGAAAATTGGGAATGAAAGCTTTGGCAGATGGGGCAAAATACGGTCGCGGAGGTGAGTTTGATAAAAAGCTGTATTTGCACGTTATTTTGATTATATTTTGAAAGACTTGCGCATCAAACAGCTGTAAAAATATCTTAAAGAGATCAAGAACATAGAAAGTAAACTCACCGCTGTTTCAACTGGTAAGTTTACTTTCGCAGATAGGTGCTAACTTTTTGTACTTTAACGAACAAGGAAAGAACTACATATTGCAGTTATAAATTATTCAAGAAGTTTGGTTCTTTTCTTCTGAATTCCCACAGAATTCTGTGACCTGGTCGTTATAGTTTTATGATCTTTTGGTCGATTTTATGTCGTCGGGCTGTAGAAATATTTAAAATGTATTGTTAATAGTATGCAATAAAATGGTGCAACAGTGAAAACGAATCGTTGAATCGTGATGATGTTGACAAACTGTCCACTCTAATCTTGTGTATGATCTTGGCGCTCACATCACGGGTTGAATATTTACGGATTTGCCGCTGTTTTCATGTGTTTACAACACAATTTTTCCTATCCAGGTATAATAGTGTAAAGATTATATCAATCCCCCTGTGTTGGACAAAAAGAGGACTCTAACATCGGAACCTTATTCAGGAAATCGAATTTCCTATTAAAACAACGAAAATCAAAATAGTCTGAAAATTATATTTGCTGCAATTTGCATTCATATTGATGTAGAAGGTTTCAAATATTCAAGATTATTTATCAAAGATCAGCCTATTTTCTTTATGAACAGCAATAACGTTCGCCAGTAAATTATGAAGAAAAAAGAAAGCTTGTCAGTCGTCAGTTCTTCATGAATATTTGGTTTTGTTTCCTTCCGTCGGAGTGTGTCAATTATTGATGATCAAAATTAATATACGTGTCGACAGGCCAGTGGCAGTTTATGACGTGATTTCTCACGATTCGATTTCTTTCCCAACTATTCAACCACTAGATATTTTTAAGCACTCGCCTAAGCTATTATATTTAACTTTTATAGCAAGGGAATAAACAGGAATAACAAGACCTCGCATTCTCACTGGCTTTTGGTTGATATAAAGAAGAATCAGATTTTAGACTAGTTAAATATTGACCGTTTTTTCCGCATTCTAATGATTTATGATGGTTTGAATGACATTATTTTATCACGTCCCAGTTTTTGGCAATAACTTAGTCATTTCTGAATTATTTTAGCCCTTCTGTGTTTCACGGAATATTTTTGGTCGCATTTGATAAATATGGTACCACTGAAGTTCATAACAAATGGTAAATTGACTTCAATTTGAAGTTTTCATATAATAAACTCTATATTGTTCATAGTGTGAACATTGCAGACTACTCACATATTGACATTTTGTTGCCTTTCGTAACATTACTTTGAAGTCGCTACAAAAACACAGGTCACATAAGGTCTACTATCTCCCTGTCAGACTGGTATGGCATGAAAGTGTTTTTGCGGGATGCTAGTGGTGTTTTTGGATTTTTCTCCCAAATTTATTTGTACATATATTCAAGGAATAAAAAGAATAACATACTGCATTCTAGTGCAAACCATTAAATTCATAAAATCCAACACAGCACATTCATGCTATGTGTGATATAGTAGGTACTGTTTTGCTAGGCTAAACATTATTTAGCAGGATCATAGCTACCACAGGGTAAAAGAGGCAGTTGCTTCTGATGTTTTAGTCAGCTTTTTTTACCAAACTGTCAAGAGGGAAAACGAGACAGTTGCCCTGCTTTGTGCTCTCAAACTACATGTGAACCTTGCTTTTCAAAATTTGATTTGGTGGAGCAGGGGGGGGGGGTAGGGGAGAGATGGCCTCAGACTCCCCAAGTAGCTCACACCTTGATTTTGCCTTGGTTAATTTTTAGGTCTGGTTACAGCCCTGTTTGGGTTGTAATTCATATTTCGCTTCAGTTCACAATAATCCAAAATTGTTTCATGCCAGACTGCAAATTTAGCCACACCTGTGTTCATTAATAATGTGTATTTTATCCTGTTATAGGAAAAGGATCAGTCTATGTTTGGGCAACTGGTAATGGTGGTCTTGTGGATGATGACTGTAACTGTGATGGTTATACGTCAAGTATTTACACCATTTCTATTGGTGCAGTGAGTGCCTACGGGCTCTCAACATATTATGATGAGAAGTGTGCGTCCACTATGGCTGTCATGTTTACTGGTGACACTCATCGAGGTTCTCAGGCAGACAACCCACTGGTCACTACAGATCTTCACCACAAGTGCACTGAAAGTTTCCGAGGCACCTCCTCAGCTGCACCTCTTGCTGCAGGAGTGTTTGCCCTCGTCCTTGAAGCTAACCCGGACCTGGGCTGGAGGGACATGCAACATATTCTCGTCAAAACAGCAAAGAACACCAGTGAATGTGACCCAGGATGGAGCCGGAATGGGGCGGGAAACCTGTTCAACCACAAGTTTGGTTTTGGCCGTATTGATGCCAATGCTATGGTCACCATGGCTCAGAAGTGGGAAAATGTCCCAGAACAGCATACATGTTACGTAAGAGGGTCGCGTTCTACAAAGGCAGAGCAGATCCCAACTGGAAAAAGATTAGTACTGAAGACCTACTCTTCTGGATGTCGCAACAAGAGGAACCGGATTACAAAGTTGGAACATGTGCAGATGTTGGTGACCTTGAAACACCGTCGCCGTGGAGACCTCAGCATCACCATCAAGTCTCCGCAGGGTACTGTCAGCCAGCTCCTATCCACCCGCCGCTATGACGACTCAAGTGATGGCCTGAAGGATTGGTTGTTCATGACCGTTCACTTCTGGGGTGAGAACCCTGAAGGAGAGTGGCAGATCTCTGTGGCCGATAATCCAGAGTCAAAGTACAAGAGAAAGACAAACAAGAAAGACATGGAGGACATAGAACGGACGCTGATTGACAACCGCAGGAAAGCACACAGGGATGAGATCTTTGGGGAGTATGACTACCATGATGAAATCCACCATGGTCGTAGGGGAGGAGATTACATGAGAGACGAAATATCTCAAGAGGATGATGTCAAGAGGATGGAAGAACTTCTAAGAGATGAGATTCAGTATGACATATATGATGCACGGAGCCCAGTGTCTGGGTATATAAAGAACTGGGCCCTAATATTCAGAGGAACTGGTAAATCAGAGGGCCAATGATAATCAAATCCTTAAATTATTGACATTACTGTACGTTTACGTTACACTGGACAATTAATTTATACCAGTATTGTTCTTTTTTAGACTAGGGTTTTATGTTCCAGTCTGTCGTCCTTAAACTCAAATTTTTGTTTCTGTCAGTCAACATTTTGTATGATTTAACACTTTCATAAAATTACTATTACAGCCATTCAGCTGATAACAGAGACATTTGCTTTCAACTTGATATATAGCAACATTGCAACTGCAGTAAACTTAAGATTGTTGATATTAATTAGTGCTTGTATGTTACTGGGAACTGCAGCAATCACATCAGATCTAAAAAAACTTTAATTTTGTAAACTAATTGTAGATATTTATTAATATACACAATCGTGTAAAGATTTCAAAATCCAGTTGTTGTTTCTTTTGAATTGGATAGCATTACTTTTATGGACAGTCGCCAATGACCTTTAATTCACTCAGTGTTCAATATTGGACTCCTTTGCCAGAGTCCATAGAACACGACCAACTAAAGCATTTCCTTTCAAAATCCACAGTTCACTAAAATCATATATGTTGAGAATGGTTAATTTAGTGACTGAAAACAGTATAATGAAATTAAAGATATCAAATAATTATTACAGATATTCCTCACTGAGGTAATATCAGGGGTTACCAGACAGTTGAAGATTTTTATTTTTCTTTAAAATTGGGGCATACATTAATATCTAAATTATTTATTTTAAAACAGAATCTTACAAGGTGTTAAATTATGGTGGACGTTGTTCCAATAGTTGTATTTCTCGCAAGTGGCATGGTACATTTACAAATTCTTGCTGGGAGGTGTGGAGAGGGCAAGGGTATACTAAAAAGATTAATATTTGTTAAAGAATGTTTCACAGTACAGTTTTCGAAGTTGACACCCAGTGATAATTGGCCTAGCCAGCACGTTGGATTATTGTGTTCAAATTGGGATCTGGGAACAACTTTTTGGAGTGGTGGGTAATTGTAATCGGTTTGGTTTATTTTGTTTTTGTAGGACAACCTTTAATAACCCTACCAAAAAAGTAAGAGTTTGAAACCCCCAAACCCCACCCATTTAATTGTCATGACACCGTAAACATGACCATTACCAGTATACCCAGCAAGTGTTTGTATATGATGCGTAGCTCCATTTCTCCCATTCACAAAATTATCTTTACTGCCTTATCCTAATCCCTTTAATTTTTTTTTAGATGGCAGTTTTTGTTTATGCCAATCCCATATCTGAATGTAAATTCAGAAATTTTGTCCAAACTATGATCTCACTATATTTGGGTGTAAAATACTTTAACTTGTAAAAATGTTTCTGATTTCTAAACTGTAAGAGAATTGTGCTGTTGGACAAGTCAGATATGTTGCAAAACACCAGAACACACGCCTGGGTGGTACTGTTCGAGAGTGTTCTGGTGTACATGTAACAGCTTTAAGTATATATAGATTGTGTGGCTGTTATGTGAGGGTCCTGAGGAAGGGGTAAATCCCATATTCCCAAAATCCCATTGCCCAGCCCTTGTTTTTGCAGACCCATAGCCTCGAATCCCATTTTCCATGTGCAAAAACAGGCAAATCTTGTGTTACCTGTTCAGGGCCCTCATATCTACCAGTCTTAATCTTAAATTAATAAATTAATATAATTCACAATAATAAGAAATATTAACAGGTGAGGGTTGTTTTACTTTTAAAAGGTATTGTATAGTGACGTAGTATATCATATACTACATGTACGTGAATACTGATTGGAAATCTATACTGACTTGTAAGTATTAATGTTCTGATAGTATAAAAATGAGTTCCTTGAGATGAATACAATTGTGTTGTTACTTTGCCAGTAAATGGTTATAAAATAACCAACGACATGATGAATCTTGCTGTGGTGGTAACTGATTACAAAAAATAGTTCTCAAATTTCCTGACCAGAAATGTGCAGGAGGGGAAGAAATTTGTTCAACTGAGTAAACAGATATTGTCATCAACATATATAATAATATATATATACTGATATAGTCACTGACTAGACAGCTTTACTTGCTGTTTACAATCTACAGTAGAATCCTGTTTCACACTCAAGTTTTCTGAATAGTACAGATCCACCATTTTCTGTTGTTTGCCAACACAATATTATAATTATATTGCGAGTGTATTGGGAACCACCACAGCAAGATATTGTTGAACAGGCTTTCTTGCATTCATTCTTTCTAGAAAGCAAACTTGTAAGTGAAATATTATTTAAAGCACGTGTTAATAGTGAAGGTATATTTTACAAAACGCAGGCCATTTAATATTTGGTGTTGGGAAATATTTTGTTTTTAATTTCCTGTATTAACAAAAAAGTTTCCCTATTAAAAGATATATTTCACTATAAAATATCATATATTTTGCCATATCTTTCCACCTTGCCATTAAAATTTTATTACTGACAATTTCCCTTCAAATATGAAATGGTTTATTCCTAAGACTAGCAAGCCTGCTATGTATACATGATAACATTACTGTAACATTTCACAGAAAAAAGGAAATATTTTATTTTTTTGACGGGGCACAATAAAATATACAGCCATTTGGTACAGTATGTTGTTTATTGAATTCTGGGGCTATTAAATATCTGGTGTCATGGCACAACAAATCATATTCATTTGGAAATCCAACAGAAATTCCTTTCTTTTCATTGAATAAAATGAAATTATATACAAATTAAAATTCTTGCTGTTATTGGGTTTCCAAGGTTGATTTGCTTGAGTTCAGATGGGAGTGAATTCACAGTACATTCTAAAAACAACTAGCAATGTAATTTATTCTTTTCATGTGTTGGATTATCCTCTTGCTCTTGGCTATGCAAGCCAAGCAATTATTGATAACTGGTAAATGCTTCACATTTAATGTGGAAAAGTTGATTCCAGAAATTGTTTGATTAAAGTACTGATTCAGAATTGACTAAAATTAAACACTATATGGACACCAATTGAAGCACATGTAGACATTTAACTGGATTGATTCCAAGATGATTTATCCAAGTTGATATCAGCTAGTGCATTCAGATAGTATAAATATTACTTTTTAAAAAATATGAAGCAGACAAATGCTGACAGTCAAGTGTTTCCCACCTTTAACATGAAAGTGTTTGCCAGCTTTCTTGGAATCTTCCTTGCTAACCCCCCTTGGAAAATTTTTATTTAAAATGACTATTTTAATACCCTAGTTTCTTACAGTTCGTAAAGTATAAATTTTTTGAATTCAGAAAAAACTGGGTTTTGGTTATATTTATTATTAAAATGGGAGAAATTTGTTCTTTCTTTCCACTCAAAAAGGAAGCTTAGATTAAAAACTTGACAATTTCCCCGATTGTTTAGGTTTTGGTTAAGATGGTCAAAGTGTGGGTGCTTTATCAGTTCAACTAGACATGAATTTTAATATTGGTTGGTGGGTTTCCAATTACTTCTGCACCTGTCTTCCTCCCACACCTACACACACTAGGAAATTATATTTGCTTAATTGAACACAAATCACCATCTGTAACTTCCATGGCTACGTTGGAATAAATAATCAAGAAACAAAAACTTTCATTTTCCTTTTGTATAATATTGGTTTCTGTTTTGAACAACTAGCGTGGGCAACCAAACCACAAACAAATAACCTTGTCTTTGTCTTGGAAAATATATTAAGAGATGTCCCAGTTGGTTTATTCAAATCTATTTTTTCGCTTTGAATCACCGTGGATAAACAAACAAGATTATAAAAACACTTTGCTTTGGTTAGTTCAAGTTTCTTGAAATTATTGGCCGAGATAAAGACTAATGTAAAAGTAATACCCCTTGGAATCCTATTTACTTGAATTTTGCAATAAAATTTGGCTAATACAAGGACAATCAAATGGAATTGTTAGTTTGACTCCAAAACTTACTTTTGCTTGCATTGTCACTGACCAAAGACAATAATATTAAAATGTATTGCTTTGCATATAATAACAAAGAATCTCTGTCAATTATTTTGGGCAAGTACTGGGCATGCAAATGGGGTATTGTGTCAGTCTATTACGATTTATTATTCCTGAAAATATTAATTGCAAAAAAACTGCAAATATCACAGTTTTCAGCTAGTAGTTTTGGGATAATTTACCAAGCAAGTAAATTGAGAATTATCATGATATATGAAGTTGGGTCCTACATGCATTCTCAACTCTGCAGCCCGCATAACTACTCTGTCCAAGAAACATCAACACATCACTCCTGTACTCCGTTAACTACACTGGCTTCCCATCAATAAATGGATCTCCTTCAAACTATTAATCCTCACTTACAAGGCCCTCCACAACATGGCTCCTAACTACATCAAAGATCTTCTC
>JANVCK010153310.1:0-11120 GCA_026546655.1 Epizoanthus illoricatus
GCTGGTTGTCGCATGTGTGTGCGGCTCCCGGCGACGAAAAAGAAATTGACGTGGTTTCATGCAATTTTGATTGCATGAGTCGAAAATTGCATGTTGTCGCAAAGGTCTGCGGCGGGCTTTATGCTGCAATTTTTGTTTCCCTGGATGTCACGTTTTTCGTAAGTACATTCGACGCTCGAATTGTAATAGTATTTTGGAAATCTCTTCAATTTGTTTTAAAAATATTTTTCTCAGGAACCGAAGTTAAATGCGAGGAGAAACCAAAGACGGTGGAAGTCAAGATGTGCAGACAAGCAGCTAAGTGTAAAAAGTATGAGTCGAGTTGAGCAAAGTTTATCGCTGTACATTAGATTCTACACTTCATAGTATGCCCTTGGCCTTAGCGAGCTAAGAAACAGGGTAAAGTAGTGTTTACATGATACCGGTATGAGTTCGACCGGAACGAAATATAATTTTTGTACCACGTTTACATGGCAGATGTTCATACCTGAATGAAACTGCCTGTCAGAACCAATCGAATCACTCATTTTCATAATCTGCTTTACGTGATACCGATACAACCTGTGGACAGATTTCGTTCCGGATGAACTCATTCCGGGAGAAGATTTTCAGAAGCATCATGTAAACGAACACAGAGCCTCGGAGTGAAACCGGGATGAAGTCGTATCGGAATGAATCTCGATCCAATATCATGTAAACACCTAAAACCGGTACGAACTCCGACCGTTACGGAGTCATTACATGAGACCAGTATCAAAGTAACAAGTGATTACATGCGACAAAAAACGAAAATCTCAGATTAGTTTACAATTTATACATGGGGAGAATTGCATGGGAAGAACCGCCGACCATGTCTGACATCAGATGTCCCTCTCGGATAACTCAGTTCGCTTGAGTTGGCCGATGTAAGGCGGCTGAATCCGGCATTTAGCTGCAGGCTACTGTAGATGCTTCCCGTTAGCCATTTGCGTTTTCCACTAGCATGTGGCGATGCAGGTCTTTGTACAAGCAGGAGTAGCAATAGCTCGACAATAAACTGCACCAATGATAACCCGAGTCTTCTCAGACTCGTCTTTGGTGGAATAATTAATGGAGATTTTTAGTTTCACCTCTTCAATATAAAATCGTTATCTCTCCACTGCTAAGCAAAGCATTGTATCAAATTAACAATGATCATGACGTACTATGGGAACCGATGAAGTAGATTTGGAACCAGTCTAGCAGCCCCTGGCAAGTTATTCCATTCTCTTGCTCGGTTGTTATGGATACTAGACTGCATAATTCCTTTGGGGAACACTGTAAATAATACCTTAATCTGTTAAACAAGAAGTAGTTCCAGTATAAAAGAAATAGCCCCTCCCCCTTTCTCGCCTTAAAACTCGAAATTTGAAATTCAAATTGCAGAGCAGTAGAGAAGCAAGCGAGTGTTTCAGTTCTCTCATGTTAGAATACTAAATTTCTTATGTTAAAATGTAAATGAGCGAGAGAAATGTTGAACGGAGGGAAGCTAATATCTTAGTAATGATTTACAAAAGCGTTATAACGGTGTACTTT
This sequence comes from Epizoanthus illoricatus, assembly GCA_026546655.1. Taxonomy (NCBI): domain Eukaryota; kingdom Metazoa; phylum Cnidaria; class Anthozoa; order Zoantharia; family Epizoanthidae; genus Epizoanthus; species Epizoanthus illoricatus. The sequence continues at coordinate 1,555 of JANVCK010153310.1, forward strand.
CATTTGAGGGCTTCCTAAGAGTTTAGTTTGAATTTCGCGCGATAGAATATGTCAGGGCGCACTCAATGTTGTGGAGCTGTGAGAGAGATGTTCACTCCACAGAGGTTGAGTGACAACTGAAAGTGTCATTGGCCTAGCCAAGACCCTTTTATATATATATACCGGAACTTCTTGTTTAACCTGTTCAATCCCATAGTCTTATCAACACTTCATTTCTCTCTACCACATCATTACTGGGTAGATTATGTGTTTGAATAAACTTGATCGCTTACAGTAATTTCCTTAACTTTTCAACAAATTCTGGTAACCAATTTGTAAAAAATGGGATGGGCCCAATAGGAAAATTCAAATGATGCTTTTGTGGCTGAAAGAAGTAATTTTGAACTGACTTATATACAAGACACTACTTTAAAATATAATGGTACCAGTTAAGAACGCATACAACTTACCTATTATTGATGCCAGAACTATGATAAAATCAAATACATTCCATGCTATCTTGAAATAACGCAACCTCATAGCGACCAGTTTAACAATTGCCTCCAGTAGAAACACGGACGTGAAAAAGATACTCATCACACGTGTGAACCGGGCAGGACAGATGCAGATGCCACGATAGTAGTTAAGGAAATAAATTTTGTGAGGGATGTACACTAGAAAAAGAGAAAAAAACGCAGAGAGAGTAATGATAAACAAATTTTATACTTTCGATAATGACAAGGCCTGACGTATCTTTGTTCATTGTGGAAAAGCAGAACGGTGAAATCATTGACTGAAGCTGTATGTTGGTTCCTTGTACTGAATAACCGGGAGTATGAACCGCCATCTTTGAAAGTTATTTTTGTAAAATACGTTACTTACGCTGATGCATGCGTACTTGTTATTCCAGCTAGTCCTGAATGGCAGTAAGATATCACAATTAATAAGCTGGCCATATACTGCTCATTGGGAGAGTACTTTGCCATAATATTCGTTTGTGTATTAAACATACGCAGTTTAAAGGATATGTAATGCTTTTGTGACGCTTGGGGATTGGTTGTAGTGCTGTATCATCATCAGAGACATGTTGAGAACTACAACACTCAATATGGCCACCTCAAACTTGTTACTTGTCACTAAATCAAACAGCCAACCACGCACCCAGCCCTGGTAAAAAGTAAAATGTAAAAGATAAAGAGACTTTAATGGAAGCCGACAGTGCGCACCTTACCTCCCTCACTCTGTCAGTGCTCCGTTGGTGATTAATACAATGAAAACTTTAATTGGCTGTTGCTTGATGGTTCCATGTTTTCCAAACTGAATTGACGTTTAATGCTCCGTTACTTTCACTTTTGTTTCGCACATATTTGTTATATATATATTAAGTATTATTAAAAAGTGGAAACACTATTTTTGGGACCTAAGTGATTTTAGTTATTAACAATAGAACAACTTTTGGTAGATTTGAAATAGTTGCAATTCAAATATATAGCAGAACATCGATGCTGTTATGCTTGTCAAATTATAGAAGCAGTGAAATTTATCTGCCAGCAACTGTCATACTTTGTGAAAGGAAGAGTGGGACTGCTGAGTTCAGGAGAGGCAATTGTGTTGGCAAGCATCTGGAAAGTTTTTTTTCTCACTTTTAATAAAACGACTGCATTAATGTTTAAAGAGTTCAGGTTTGTGTTTTTCAGCGCCCAACCCAAAAGAGGTGAAATTTCTTGGGCTAGCGATTGTGGTAGATTATGGTTTTTGGCTCGGTGATGTTTTATTTGGGCAGCGAAATGCCTAGCTTGATGATACAATGGTACTGGATTATTTTCTTATGCAGTAACAGTTATCAAATGTTATGAGGGGCATTAAAGGCCAAAGACTACATGACAACGTGGTTACCAATAATGTAACGGAAAACAGTGGAATTTGTCCACTATCATACTGGTTTATGTTTTAGTTGCAATAATACGAGAGTACTACAAGTTATGATTACCTGAGGTCTGTGACCTTTGGATTTTGGTTTCTTTTTTGCTGCTTCTCTTAGGACACCAACCCACTTACGCTGCTTTTCTGTCAGAAATAGTCCAACTCCATCATCGTACTAAAATGGAAAATATGTGAAATATTGCTTGTAATTGGACAACATATTTTCAAAGAAATATTTTCAAGAACGAAAACGAATGTAGTTCAGGATGCAACTAGTAACTAGTGCATGCGATAACCCTATTCTAGGGTTTCTCAGTTTTTTCAGTTGGTTTCAGTTGTTTTGGCTTACAATTTCTCAGTGTCGTATATGCGTTGTGGTTTTCTATTGAGCATTTCATGATTGATGACGACCTCGATTGCATACTAGGGCTGCAACACCTAAAGGCTGAATTATTAGTCTTTGCCACCCGGTGAAAACATGAGAGAATAAAAAGCATTTTATCATTTGGGTACACGGCATTAGAAACTGAAATTAAGTGAATTAAACAAGCACTGTTTTTCTTCCCAGAAAAATGTTCAAGCAGAAAGTTACGGCACACAACTGAGCAACATCGCCAACTGACTGAAACTGTTCAACAAACAATTTTGATTGCCATCAATGTATCAAAATTTTTCACAAACGTTTCCGAAATAAGAGCAGAATATTTATAGATTATACATGGTAGAACTAATTATTCATCACGTGAGGTACATGTAAATGTAATTTGCATATGTCAATGCATCTAGTTCACGGTGCGAAAGCGACCACACTAACTTAGGGTGCGTTCGTTTGGGCGATTCTTATCTTAGAATAGGAATATATGGAATACATTCTGGCCATTCTGCCACCTGGACTGAAGAGAATAAACGGAATGTATTCCAAGTATTTTAGAATAAGAATAGCTCCCAAACGAACGCTTATTCCGATTAATTCCGGCTATTCTTATTTCTGAATAGTCTCAAACGAACGCGTCCTAAACGTCTGTAAACTGTATGAGGCCCCGTCCATAATAATACGCTTTCGTTTGAAAACGCATTCATTTTGATGCGTTTGCACCGATTGTCTACACTAAAACGATCAAAAACGGAGATCTGTAGCTGTGAAAACAGAGGTTTTCGAAAACGCTTGGAGACTTTTGAAAACGAAGGTCTGTCGTGTTAGTAGGGACCTTAAGCAGCTGGGATGGCAACGGCTGCGACGACGGCTGCTGAAATTCTACTTTCTCGTTTTTATTTTTCGGTTGTGTATCATCCATTCGTTTGTATTGTTTCTTGTGTGAAGGAGGGCGAATTATAGGAAGTAGAAACCCGAGTTTTGAAGCCAAAATAATCACAAGATATTTTATATTTCCACGTTTACGTTAATTGTCTACAAGAGCCAGGATTTGTGCTCTTCACGTTGTATTTCTAAAGAAGACGGTGAAAGGGTGGTCAACTTGGTGCATTCCGTCGTGCAGTTTATTGTATTCTGTAATTAAGCCTTTTGTTGTCTACCATCGTCGTCGACGTTGTGGTCCTGGTTGTTTAAGCTCGTTAGTGTGGACGGGCGAAAACGAAGGTTTTCGAAAACGCTAACGTTATGAACAGAATCATGCATGGTTCAGTGAATAAGAATAGAAGGTGAAACGTCAGAGAAGATCCTGGGAACGAAAACGCATCAATGTATTCGTTTACGAGTCCCTAGTGTGGACGGTCGAAAACGCTAGTGTGGACGTAGAACTTTTTATCCCTTTTCGATACGATGAAAACGGAGGTTTCGAAAACGTATTTGGTGTGGACGTAGCCTAAAATCTTCCAAAGAAAATGGTAATTTGCAAGACAAAACCGGTATGCAACTAGAATTAACTACCCTTCTTGTAACCGCTCGTTCCGTCAGATCAAAACTCTAGAACATAACAAAGAGGGATGAACCGAACGTTTCCTCAGATTCACTGATTGGACGTTTGATTTACACCCTACTTACATTTGCTTTCAATTTCTGGAAATTATCAATGATTACGCTGATGAACAAGTTGAAAACAAAGAACGCTCCAATGATGATGAAGATCACAAAATAACTGTATACAGCGAGGCTATTCTCAGTTTCTGGCTGCTTGTCAATCTGCAAACAAGAAAACAATTCATTGATTTTAGTAATACCAGGTACATATTTAGCAAGCAGGAATGTTTACGCATTGTGCTGGCATACTTAGCTTTAATATTTAGAAGATCTACTATTGACATTTGTACTTTTACTATTAAAATTGTTTTTGATCCCCTTTCTTTCAAAAATGACCTCTATATTTGGCAAGCCCAGTAATGTATAACTTATAATACTGGTAAAATAAAGGATATAATTTACTTAATGTGTACCTTTAATCACTGAGCATGACTGCGGCTTTTCGGCTACGAAAGTACCAGTAAATAACAGCGATGTTTCGTGTTTACGAGTATTGAAGTCCTTATTATATTAAAATGCAAATGTTCAGCTACGATTTGAAGAGACCGCTTTGTTTCAAGAACAAGTAGATTTCTGGTTGGCACTTTAATAGCAATGGATGGCGACACAAGAAACATCGCTATTAGGGAATTTTAAACGATGGCGTTGTTATTATAAACACTTTTCATACTCTAATTTCGAACATTGTCTTGCTATTTAGGGAGGAGTTCAGAAGTCCGAACAATAGAAACAATTCTAATCGGATTATGTTAATGGTAGTAAAATACTCTATTGCTGGTTTTTACTCAATCCCAAGAGATTTAAATTACAAAAAGCATGACGGCCATGTTTGTGTCCAGAATATAATAAAAGAAAGTAATTACAACTCTGTTGTTTAGAGACACAAACATGGCGGCTATGCATGACGTCACATGCAAATCAAGAATTCTTGGTTTCCATGTGTCGTCATAGCCGTCATATTGTGCACCATAACAATAAAGTTGTAATTATTTTCTTATGTTCTGTACACCAACATGGCCGCCATGCTTTTCTCTGGGGATTGAGTGCAAACCAGCAATTGAGGGAAGAATCTACTATACTGATGTTCATTAGTATGAAACAAACTGGAACGATTTACTGGTTTATGTTGACGCTTTATCACTTGAAATAACAACGGCAATATAAACAAAACCTGCAATAAGCCTAAATTAATCAAATTACAGAAGCCTGACTGATTCATTTTAAATACTGAACACATGCATGTTCAACGTGACACTGTGATAAATGCTGGTAACAACAATCGAAAGTTCCTTCAGGGACATTCGTGACATTTGAAAAAAAAGTCTTATGGAATGATCGTTACACTATATCTGCCACTCAAACTTCTCTGAATATGCATAACAGCATACAGTTTCTTATTGGGGTGTGAATGGAAATACACATAAATTTATTGCACTCTAGAAACTGTCCTAGTGTTGTTTGTGTGGAGACGTGCGTGACAACTTAGTTGGACAGGAATGTGTGTGTCCAATTTGAGATCATAATTTTACCTACCCCTGTAGCATCGACAGCGTCTTGCATAACTTCCATCCAGCCTTCAAACGTAGCCTAAGGTCGCATAGGAAATGGATTATATTATGATACTTCAACTTCCACATTTTTTCGGGAAAAGATAATGTCTGGCTATGTGTTGGCGCAATTCGAATGGTTTTTTCTATAGGAACATCACTGGAAAATATTAATCTCTTTAACTTTGATCCTCTTAGCAACAATTACTTTAAGACGAAGTCTATAGATCTAAAATTTTTGAAATAGTAAACACTGAGCTTATGTTTTATTGCTGCACACAATTACAATCTATAATTTGTCAAAATTGTTTTGGAACGTATAGGCAATGATTTGTTTTTAACGAATTTCGACCGATCGACGTCCTAAAATCAAATATGGTATATACAAATTTCAAAATGTTTAGTATTCTTTCCCCGATTAGTCTAAAAAGGTTCATTTTGTGGCTAGCTCTCGTCAACAGAATAAAAAGGACCTACCACTTGAAACAAGGCTAGAAATCCAATAGCAACATTGTCAAAGTTGATGTCAGAGTTTTTCCACGTGTAGGTACTATTGTGACTCAAACAGGTATTTTTGTCAGGCACCACGGTGGAGGGCAGTCGATTCCCACCAGAGTCCACACATTTATAAAACTTTCCTGCAAACAGCTGTACTCCCAATATACTGAATATCAACCAGACCATGATGCAAACTAGCAGAACGTTACCAATTCCGGGTATGGAGGAGAACAAGGCGTTAATTGTTACCTAGGACAATAAAATAAAAAGGTAGCAGAATACATTGTCTTGTTGGAAAGTATGGCATACACCTAATTCAAGAATTCCGGTGTAAGGTTTTACCGTTCCACGCGAACTCGACCAATCCAAGACGTTTCAATTAACCTGAAGGTCACTGATTGGTCGATATTTTTAGAACAGTCCTAAGACGTCTCCTTATATCGCGAGGCGTGTTCTTTAACATGTGACGTAATCAAGCTGGCAAGCAAAAAAAAAGCATTTTCTCGCCATGCGATGTTAGGACATAGTCACAAATTTGTACAAACCAAAGTACCTTCATGCCTTCTAGCCTGGATAATGCTCTCAGTGGTCTCAGAGCACGAACAGTCCTTAGGGAACGAAACACTGACAAGCTTTTCACCCTTACTACAACTGTCAAGGAGATCTGAAAATATAAAGTAAGTTAGCGCTGTGAGGTGGAAAATACAGATAATGTTCACTATGCAAACTTTTATTTCATCACTCTGTTAAAGTTTTCAGATGGTTTGAATGTGTATCATTTTTCATACTTTCTAAGCACAAATCAATCAATAGAGGTAGAATTTTGGTACCCTGACGGCGAAAAACATAACATATCAACTTTTAATTGATCAATCCCATCTCATGTAAGTATTACTGGATTTATAAATAACTATACAGCTATTTCGAGAAAAGTTGTCTGGAACATTGTGCTTTCGTGCATACCCAGACCGAAAGGCATTGTGGTTGTTCTTTCTGGCCGAGTCGGTGCGATTATGAACGATATATCCACATTTCCCAAAAGTTCACAATTTTATTTGGTTGATATATGTACAAGTACAAGTGATTAATACACGTTTGTACTATGTACTAAAGTAGGAATGCACTATGTATGATTGTGCATTGTTATATCGTTCAAATAGTACGCGCGTTGTGATTTGTCAAACAATTATTTGTTTCCGGAAACAAATACTCAAGTCCCATGCATAGCTGGAGAGTTCTTCGCCCCAAATTAGAGTTTATAATTACGATCTAAGAAAACCATTGTTGACTGGTGTTCTCTGTGGAACATACGTTTTTGCTTACCCGAAGGAAGAAATGTTTCCCTCGGGCTTCGGCCTCGGGTAACAATAGTTCCCTCGGATGTGCAGAAACGCATGCCCCACAGAACACCAGTCAACAACTATATTAATGTCCAAGACAACATTTCTTGAAATAGCTGTATATCAAAGTAAACTCCAATTAAGGTACCATTATTCGGATACTTACAACAGAAACCTCACTTATCAAAAACTGTAACAGAAATAAATCAAAATTATTTGCAAGTTTATTAATTGGTGAAAGGCACGTTTGAACTGACTTTCGAGCGCTAACCCTTCGTCAGAGCAAACGAAATACTTACATGAAAAGGAGAATGGTTTCGACATTCATATATCGTACAAAAATTTAAACATCATTAACCACTTACAGCTACAATGAAGAAGTCCAAGCAGTTCCAAGCGGAAGCAAAGTATTTTGTTATTCCCAGGCCAATCATCTTCAGTATCATCTCCAGTGTAAATGCTATGCAGAATATATAGTTAAGGGTATCCAGTGCTTTTTGTAGTTCCGGTTTCGTTGGTAAATGGCTATCTTCAAATACCTGCTCAGGGAACAATGCAATGACATATACTCAAGATATATATCTGGACGTCTCATTTTCCTTACCACCTTTCAAACTGCCTCCCAAACTCTCCTCATGCTCCCTTGTAGATATCTGTACATTAATGACAGGTCTCTAAATTCTATCTGTTATTGTTTATATAAGTATATTATAAACGGGAATGTTGTCGCTTTCTCTGGATTTCGTTAGTTATCTTCTATTGTGAAACTACTTGAACCAGAATTGCCATTTACGAGATTAAAACTGAATGAGCTGAGAGAGAGAGAGAGAGAGAGGGAGAGAGAGAGAAAGAGAAAACAAAGAGAAAAGCTAGAGAAAAAACTTTGCATGACAGGCAGCTGTAAATGATTGTTTTACGAAATAATAATTTGTAAGCCAAATATGGCAGAATGACAATACTGATAATTCGCTCTAAACTTCCACTTACCAGAACAAAACTACTAAAGAAGATGAGAAATAGAATAATCCGCTCAAAATATCTGTGTTTGACAAAGCTGCGTACTCTGTAGCGGAACCTCAGCCATCTCTCGTATCTGTTGCAACATGGCGGCAATCGACAACACGAAGGCATACAGTCATCAATCTTCACAATGTGTGTTTCAGTCTCGGGTTCTGACTCCGTACCTGGGATGTTAACCAATATATAACAATTGACTATTAAAGGCCTTTTTGTACCCATGATGCTTAGTGGGCAGATATGAATTTCTTTGGCAACTATGAACTTCAGGATGGTCAAAATATTTTTTGGTTCGTTAACGCCCTTTCTTGCTTCAATAAATAGGAGCAGAAAATATCACTTAGTCTACTATAATATAGATGTTGTAGTGTTGATAAACTTGCAAAGCATCTTGGTCATATACGAGCCCTTAAGGGAGTATGGCTCTTCAAATCACGAATCGAACGCGAGTGTGCTCTATGATTGGAGGATATCGAGAATTGTGAATGATTACATCCGGTTCATCCCGAAAAGATAATAACTCCATAACGAATACTCCGATTTAAGTCAATTTTTTGTAATCTACAATTTGCAAATACAAAGAAAAGTATTTTTTTGATATTTTGCATTTTCTTTCTTAAAATGTGGAAAACTACCACATGCACCTGCTGACGCCAGAACTCTTTATTTTTGTTGTAAATTTTCTTAAAAATATATTGCAGTCAACTTTGTTTTCCTTCCACTTAGTCCAAGGCCCAATGACGCCATGTATAACGTCATCAACAGAAACATCTCGAATAAATTTGAAATATTACGTTAATGTTCTCCTTGTGGAGACAGTTGGTCCCTGGGAATCTTTTTTCATTGTTATAATTCTCTTAGTAACAACCTATTTCTTTTCGTCGCAGGTCCCTTAAGGAGGGAATACACCTATTCTGAGGATGTCAGATCTTGGCTATCAGAAACATTCAGATGGTGTAACATGATCTCTATTAAGGACACAAATATGTTGTTCCTGAAAATAATCTGACATTCTCAGATCATGTGTACTCCCTCCTTGAATCAACCTTAACAGTAAATATAAACAATAGTAAATGCATGCTTACAAAGCATCGAGGTTGCATACGAGCCTTTAAATCAATCTTGACAGTAAATGTTTTTGACTTTTTCTCCATGTAAAAACGTAATACTGATCACGGTTATTATCTGCCTTCCAACTCCACACTAGAGTACTGCTTGCATGAAAATAGACCACTATTTGACGACTTGTGAAAACACTTGAGTTGCAGAAGCTTGCACTGCCAA
>JANVCK010153421.1:0-11120 GCA_026546655.1 Epizoanthus illoricatus
CACAAATCAGTAACTGATCATCAGTAGGAATACCTAAAATGTGTGCAATTCTGCAATTGGTTTCGGCTCCATTAAATTCTATTATAAACGCATATTGTGATTTCCTCACTGTTAGTCCTCGGAGAGTTCAGTCCTTTTGCCTCCCCCATACAACCAATCTCTTCTCCTCCCTTGGTCTGCAACTGATCTACATATACAATAAGGCCTCATAAACGCGCAAGGTTGTAGTATTGGAATACAGGGATTGATCAACTAGGAGTCGATATGGTACGTCTTTCGCCGTGATGGTGAAAGATTTGAGCTGACGTTTCAAGCACTAGCCGTTCGTGAGAGAAAAAGACGAAGAGCTAGAAAAATCGGCTAAAATCATATCCCAGTATGTGACTACTCGCCCACAGTAGAAATTGTGTTTTTTCAGAAAATAGTCTGCCAGAGTTTGCGATATTCGAAGTCAGTTTCACCACAATTTTTCTTGAGATATTCCTTTATTCATTCACTACCCCTATCCCTTTTAAATAACAAAAATGCAAATAATTCTAAGGGACCATTTATTATTTATGCCAGGGGGTGGGCTAGTAAGAAAGAGGGGTGGGGATCATCACAAAATTTAGAAAGTGAGAGGGGGCACTAAAAAATGACTTAAAGATGGAGGGGGGGGGCTGCCAATTTTTCAATATTTTGTGGTAGGGGATCATGAAATTTTTGATCTGAACTGAAGGAGGGTCCGATGTTGTTGCTGTTGTTTATGATTGAATCTTGCCAGCCGACCCCCTGGCATAAATAATGCGAAATGGTTCCTAAGTAGCAAAACAATGTGAAGTTGTCAGTAAAAGGGTTAGCAAGTGAAAAATTGACCGACTATAACGTCACACGAACAAGGTTTGTTAGAAATATCTATCTAAATAATACTTGACATTGATTTAACGACTTGAGATCTCACCCGTTATTGAATATCTGGAATATTCTTGGTTTAAGCACTGCAAACACTTTCAAAGTTATTTAATATTTGTTTCGTTGTGTTGGCCAAACTTCATTTCCTTATTCCTTCATTAAGTTGTGGCATTAAGTGCTGACAAGGATCTCACGTTGGAAATAATTTAGCAGGAAATATCCTTACTAAATGTTTTGCATGACAAACGTGCGGCATATAAGGGCAACATTATACCAGGTTTTAATGCAATCCATTATCGTGATGAAAGGGGGATTTCCTCTCCATTTACAGTTCATTTCGTACGTCACAGTTAGTATGACATAGTTGTGCCAATTAGTAGTACGAGAACTGAGAAACGTTTTTATGGAAGATGTAAAAATGTGGCAAGAAACAAGGTTTAGAAGAAAGCATTGTAGATAAACTGATGACCATAGCAGATTCTAACTGTACAGGAAATGCTCGTGTCAATTTTAGGGGGAGAGGGTATTTTATTTTTAGAGGACTGAAACTTCTGAATTTTTTAAAACGTATTTACAACAACTTAAAGACAGTATGTGTTAGCGATTGACCAAATTGATGTGGTGAGTAAGACTGCAAAACAGTCCGTTTCTTTGTTAAATCGATCATAAATCTCGGGTAATGATCGAATTTTCGCGCGCGGTCGAAAAAGAGAAGATCGTGAACGTAAACCCGGAAAAATAAGCGAATTGTTATCGTTCAAGAATGCTTCAAATATTTAGAAAGGAAAAGAAGGGCAACTGAGGATAGAAGGATTGCAAGATTAGCGAAGTATAATGCATCTGTTTCCACGGTTCAAAATTGGAGTTTCACAATCTTCATTTGTCAACATACGCTAGTTACATCTTTGTATAAAACTGAAGAAGTAACATCTGTGACTGTGTTGTGGCGATCTTGCGGACAAGTAATTCAACTGTACTTTCGGCCTAAGGAGCCAAGAAATGTTCCTGCTGAATTTCAAACAGTTTTTGTTCCTTTAAGCATTGTGCTTTTTATTTTATCTAGGCAACTACAACGGATAGTTAACCGCACTCGATCAGTTTTAATTATTTTTCATGCATTTCTGTTAATTTTTGGTCCATTTTTTAATTTTATTTTACAACATAAACAAGGAAATAATTAGAGGAATTGTATTCTCGACAAGTATGGTCTACAAAATTGATTCCCAAAGTTAGGTTTGTAATAATCGTATACTGAATTAGAGTTTTTTTCTGTTTATAAAGAAATGGAAATGGCATAAAGTCTCTCGGAAGGCGTCATCAAATTTTAATTAACTTTAGTTTATTAACTTAATTTCGCAACTCATTGTTGCTGGATGGAACTCATCATGAAAGTAAAGCACCAACTAAAATTAGGTAAACGGAGTTAGATTACGGCCTTTAAGAAATTTGAACACCCATGACTGTGAAATAGAGGTTTAGCGCGGGGTGAAATGAAAGCTTACGCACAAAGCCAAAGGTTGATTCCCACGACAAAAACTTGCTTTTCGCTCTTGTTTTGATGCTCACAGAAGAACCACCTGCCACATCCACTCGGTTCGAAATCAACGTTTGTGTCTCTGTTATATTGTGAAATCTGCTTAGTCAATAAAAGACAGCGGGAATTTGAAAACGAAGATATTTAGAAAACAAACTGTTATAATCATCGACAAAAATTCAATTACAAGTTGAAGCGTTTCTAAAGTAAGACATCGGAAAAGAATTGTACTTTTTGAGCAAAAACGTGTGAAAGTCACATCGCACTTTTCTTATCACTTGTCGAGGGTGTGAAAAGCCTGCTAGAATAACTCAGATTTCGTGGTTATCAGTTTCATTGGAATATTAGACTGCTAAACTATGGGATTAGTTAATTCAGTACATTTACAAAGTTAGACAAACTCGAAACATTCATGTAAGGGAAGTTTGAAAATTTGCTTGAAAGTCGTATTTGATGGGAACTAAGCTAGATTAACCCAGATGGAAGGCTCGATCTGGGTGTGGGCTTCAAACATGACTAGGAGTTAAACTTCGCACGAACACAGGTTTTCCATAATAGTTTTTTATTATAAATCTTCTTTTGTTGTACATTTTTATTTTACAATAGCAATTGGTGTCAATTTTATTCACACTTAATCGTAAAGAATGAACTTTACAGGTTCAGTGAGCGATAACAAGGCTAACATTTATCTCTCTTATAATAAAATAAAAACAAAGGAAACATGAAACAAAACTCATACAAGCAGGATATGGAAAGCTTAGTAAACGGTTTTCTTGTGTTATTCGGATACGAGACAAAGTTTGTCTTATATTGGCTATTGAAAAATCGTCTTAAGGATTCTGAGAAAAGACCAAAAGCAATTAATATAAAATCCGTTGTCCTTTTTCTGAAATATAATCGGTTGACTAGATAAGGAGAAAAATATGTACAAAGACTTTTTGTGATGCAATTTACAAAACATTTCAAGTGCTATATTTACAGTTCTCTACTCTTGGTAGATGACAACACGGTATATAAGATCACTGCATGAAAGAAAGATCTTTTACAGCGCTTTACGTGAAAAATAATCGCGTTTTGTTTATGAACAACAACTGCCAGTTTTCTTCTGGATTTAGCTTCATTTTCACTGAGATGAGCATGTTTTGTGCGTCAAACTGTTCAACATTTTGCAACGTGAACTCTTAGAAAAACATGACTTATCTAAGTCGCATCTTTTTATGAACTGAAGCTAAGTATTTTTTATTATACGGCTGTGAGTTTTGTTGTTTTTATAAACTTACAATTCTCCTTCAAATACACAAGCTAAAAAAATTCTGGCAGAAGTAGTTAAGTAAACATTACGATATTGCTGCGAATGTTTATTAGCGTGGTCGAAAACTGAGCATAATGTTCTCAGATTCGTCGTCCTCATGTTTCAACCAGTTAAATATATAGTTTATTTCTGGATTGTCATTTTCCTTAAATTTCTTGTTCCTCCTTTTGCAAGTGTGAGTTGTTGGCGGCATGGCAATCGTTGGCACTATGGCTGACGTTTGGGTTCGACCCGCCTTGCGCCTGGGCTTTCTCTTCTGCTTGCTGTCTTTTCCACTTCGTTCGGCGGTTCTGGAACCAAACTTTTATTTGGGTCTCGGAAAGATTGAGATACGTTGCAAGCTGCTTTCGCTCTGTTCCGACAATGTAGTGGTTCTTTTCAAACGCGTTCTCCAGATGTAGTAGCTGGGTTGGTGTAAAGGCCGTTCGGATTCTTTTTGGTCTTCGACAAGCAATGAATCCTGTAAATAGAACAGATATCAGTTGTTAGAAAAACACTGAAGTTTTATGCCAAATTGAACGTTCTGTAGAGGTATATGTGTTAACTTGTTTAGATATCAGTTAGAGTTAGCAATCTTGTACAAACGTGTAATTAATTTTTGTCTCAAACAAATACTGCACTTTTAATTACAAACTCACGCAAAACACGAGAAATGTGCTGGCAAAGTGAAACTAAATTTTTTATTACTTTTTCTGTGTACAAACGGGAAAGAAAACACATATATTATTGCAGTTGCAATATTTTGGAGGTGACAAAGTACTTCAAACACTGTCGCCAATATATTAACTTAGTATAGAACCAAGTGAAAAACACTAACCCAAATATTCTAGTTAACGATATTTGAAGATATCTCAAATAAGATCTTGTTACTCTAAACAAGCTGAAATTAATCGGCTTACCATTGTGAAGGGAGCCAGCATACCCACAATTAATGTCGTGAACATAGCGGTGACTTGAGGCACATGGGTAGAAAGAGAAAGAACTTCCCGAGTTATAGGACGAAAGTGAATGTAGTGGATGGGAGTCAAATCTTACAGCCATTGGGTATTCTTGGGAACTCTTGTACCCATAGCTGCTCTGCTGATTTGTACTGGAAATGGCAGAACTTGGCCGATACATCGAGTTGATGAAGGATGACTGCTGGTTTGGTTCGTAGGCATGCATCTCGAGTTTCGCAGAATTTTACAGGTCCGACCTTTTCTGCAGTCGATCCAAAACTGACGAGCTTCTCCTAACAAATCCAATTATATATAGCTTACAATTTAATTACTATTACAATACATTGTTTCTGATTTCAAATTAATGATGGCAAACTAATTAAAATCATAAGTTAAGTGAAACAGTCATTCCGGATGCGAGATTCTAATGAAAACTACAAAATTTAGAAATGAAATGAAAATAAGATTGCAAACTTCTAACAAAAAGAATCAAACTTGCGCCAATTTACACAAGAACAAACAATTCACAAGTTTTATGTATCGTTTCCCTTTCGACTTGTAGGTTATTGACAAGTTCCTTCTATTAGTTTGAAACACCTGATATAGTTGTTAAAATACAAGAAAATGTTTTTCTGTTAAGAATGTAAACATGACGGACTCACAATAATCGCTCCATTCGCACAATCGCTCAAATTAATAAATCAGCCACCAGCAAAAATTGAGCAACTGGCGCGAAAATAAAGCATATTATCGTGTCTGAAGATTTATCCAAATATACATAAATCAATTGTACTATGAATAGTACCAGTAAATTGTACTAGAACTGAAAATTCATGGGAACTCGGGGCATAGAGGGAGGCCAAACTCTGTGAAAAGACCAAACCTTTTGTCATGATACGACGCAAACACAACGATTCTAAATGAAACCCAACAGATGGCCAAGTGAAAATAACTTCATTACAATTTAATAATCCCCTGCAGACCCACTTTGGGACTACTACTAAATAATAAATTTTGCTTAAGTAGTAAATCCCGAGAAATTATTGAAAAAGGACAGATCAGATCGGGTAAATGGTAAAGAATTCTATCTTGATTTCAGCTCAACATTCATACCGATAGCTGAGTTTGTGTTGTACAAAGGCTTCTTGGTTTTAACTCATTAGCAACTGACAAAAGAAAGGCTTTGTTTATTTGAACAAAAAGGAAAATTTACTCTATAAAGAAGTGTCTGCGAATTTCACAGTCGATTTATTTTCAGCAAAGCAAATTTCAATTATGGAAGATCCGGCGAACTGTTCCATTGCATGTATCAAGCACATTGTCAAAGTATCCTCGCCAATAAAGTTATGAAAAGGAATGTGTTATTTGAGTTTGTTGAGTTTCATCAGATGATATATTAACCTATCAAAAAGACTTTCTTAGCCCCTACGTTATAAAAAAGTATCTTTTGTTTACTTCAATAAACCACGGGATTCACTTCCTCTACGATTTGTAGTAGTACAATAAACTGCGGTATAAGCGCCAACAATAAACAAAAAATAAACAACCAAAGCTATCGGAACAACGAATTGTTCTTGCTCGTTCACGTATAGCCTCCCACGAGAATCTCTTTCTTTCGAAGAGTGAAATTTAATTTCTGTTTTCTCAACAGCTTTCATTCATCCTCTTAAGGGTCTAATTACAAAGAATCACAATCTTGTTGAAAGAAATATCTTGGTGAGAATTATTTTACAATAACTCGAAAATTGGATTAGCGGTCACGGAGATACAGGGACTATTCAATTCTACCAACAGTAAAGACAAAATCGTCTAAATTGGGGCTGCTGTTTTCGTCAGTTTTATGCCCCGCTATCATTCAACTTTGATTGATGTTTAGGGTGCCATTAGAGTTTTGATGTTTCGGCAGAATGTTGTTGTGGCAAATACTGGTTGGTGTTTGAGCAATTCGTCAAATCTCTGTAATAGAAAGAGAATTACTCATAACACAAGTCATCAAGAAATGATGGCATAAAATCGAGACATATTAACTAGTAAAAAGACCCACCGGTGAGCGATTGCTCTATATTTACAATAGTCAAGTATCCAGCTATGAGAATGAACATCATTTGATAGGTTACAACTATTTCAATGTAAGGATTTTTTTCAACAATAGCAACTTTAAAATCGGTACACTTTATTAAGCGTCACGGTTCCTCTGTAGAAAATTCAAACTATGTTTTCGATATCGGAGACTCTTCTGTCAAATTAAACTGACCTTTAATTTAGACATCAAATCAACATCCTTATCAAAATTCATCTGCTGATATCTATTGAAAAATTTAAAATTAACTCATCATCAACTCTGCAATCAACTTTCAACACCATGGATTAATTTCCTTGCAAAGGGGGTTAAAAGTATTCGATTTATCTTTTAAGGTCGTAATGGATCGAAGATTTTCCATAAAAGATTTATGATACTCTAATCAATTTTGTCGCCCGTCGTTGATTTCGTTTCGTAAGCTCCATTCTACCGCCTGGGAAAATGTCATCTGCAGTTATTAGCTACACAAACACGAAAGTACATTTTCCATGGAAGTGTTTATAATTAATGCAAACACCTATCGGATAATACAATTTACGATTGCACAGGGTATCGATTGACCAATGTAGCCAATTCTATTTAAGGATTTGAAATAACAGGTTAAGCGGGTAAGTTTTAAAATATTCGCTGTTTGAATATCTTTTTAGTTTGGCATGCATATACGATGCAGTGGATATATTTAGGCAAAGTGTTTAGAATAAAATAATTTTTAAAAATAACAAAGGTATATAAAGCTGTAATGCTTATGAAGTTCAAAATATCAATTGTTTTTCAAATCAGTGTAAACATTAATGAAGTTGAGATATATATTGTAGAGTTTATATAACCGCAGCTGTGTCCCGATGCCTCAAGACAATTGTATTTTCTCGTTTTATGGCTTCATAGATATTGAATGTGTGAAAAACGCTGAAACTCATCTTAATTTCAACACTTGAAGTCCCTAAAATCGGCTCTTTAATTATGGATTGGCCAGGGTCATTTCACTGTGTTAGTTAGTAAATAGTTGAATATCGAGTTATGACTTCTGTGTGCGATCACCTCTGATCAGTGATTCGACTGCCATGCACAAAGCGGGAACTGTACCGGTATATATCTTATTTGGCTTTCTATAATCACTAATGCGATCTTGTTTTCCCCCCTGCATTGTGTTAAAAAATCAGGGCTGCTGGTTAGGTGTTTGTGTTCATGACTTCGGGATGATCAAATCAAGGAAAATTGCCAAGAAAAGATGAAAGGAACCTTTCATAACTTTTTTTCTTATCACAGAGAACTGACTTTCTCACTCGCACTTTTCCAAAATATTTTATGCAGGAAAAATACTAGGAAGAAGACTTTCCCATGGCGAACGATTGTCGGTAGAAATAATTAGCCGACATTAATCAGATAATTTTCACTAAAACTATTGCCAACGAAAAGTAAAATTAATCATTTTTTTCCGTTTTTAATATTTTAAAATTTCAATAAGTAAATTGGAATCAAAATCTCTAGGACCATTCACGAAATATCAGATAATTGCATTGCGTTATAACAAATCTGAGAATAAACGGCTTTAGCTAACCTTTGACAAATTCTGCAATTCCTTGCAAAAAATAGGGCCACCGAATACATTTTTCGAGGGGCAAGTGGAAAGAACTGTTGAGTGATGTTTTGATAAAAACTGTTGTTTTTGGTCGAATCGAAACAACATCTTTAGCCTCCCAGTGAGCCATTTACATATTACACAATTAGAAAACACGCACCCCTAGAAACACGATTTGGAGAAAGGACTTAAGGAAAAAACAGTGCAATATGTGTTCTGTCATACTCTCGACTGGTAGAACTTGCATGATTAGCGAAAACAATGGAGCTAGGCACAGGCCAGGTTTGTTCAAGAGTTGGAGTATATTTTCTTTCTCAAGCAAGATACGACACCTTATGCTGATAATTTCATTGGCAAAAATCACTAACGTTTTATGTGTTTTATTGTGACACATAAGGTGAGGCTTCCCTAAAACCAGCCTTTCTCTGCAATTGATGATACGTTAAGTTCGTTTAAGAGTTGAAGTTTTTATCCTTTCTTTCTCAAGCAAATATCGACACTTTTTTATCTGATAATTTCGTTGGTAAAAAACACTTAAATTTTATTTATTTTTATATAATACGTCAGGTTCGTTTGTTGAGTTGTCAATTCAAGCAAACTGTATCGACACTTTTTCTGATAATGTTGTTGGTAAAACTGATCCACCAAAGGTTTGTGCTTTATTGCGGTAGACAAGGTTTCTCTCATTATAACCAGCTTTTGTTTCATCGATAAATCGTTAGGTTCGTTTGAGAGTTGAAATTTTTATTTTTTTCTCAAGAAAATTTCCACATTTTATTCTTAAAAAATTTTGTTGCGGGTAAAATGCACGAAACGTTTATCCATGTCATTGTAGCGATTGATGGTGTTTCTTACTTGTAACATTAACCAAATAGTTTGTTTAGGTTGTTCATTGTTCACGCCTCACCTCAATACTTGACTGAGTCAGGTCTCAGTTTCTTGCTAACCTTGTGCAATGCCTCTCGATTTCTCTGATTTAATTATTCTTTTTATTTTTGTTGTAAAACATTCTTGCTTTTAAAAAGGCTGAGAACATGGTTTAGAATCTTCAGAGTTTCGCGCCTGCATGTGGACTTCAAAAAAGCGTCGAAGTTCAAAAATTTGATTTCAATTTTTCGTTTTTATTGCTTTCCAGTCTAACATTCCTTTTGAAGCAATAAAGCTCGTGTTTCAATATGAGACTTCTCAGAGTGTTTTCAAACCGACCTTCTTATGTAACTTTAGTTTGCATTGAAGCAATATTAAAAGTGAAGTTTTTGGGGCTTTCTAGGATTTAAAATACCAAAGTGACTTCATACCATTGCACAAGCAGCAGAACTGAAAACCCGAAGCGAAGCTGCATGCTCGCTCGTACAACAGTGTGAAGTCAAAAGCGCGCAGAACATCGCTTTCTATAAAGCCAGTTTCACACCGCCAAGTTTTCCGTGACAAGTTTTTCCATACCAAAACTTGCCACATTTTGCCTTGCACACGAGCAAATAAAAGCTGTCATATGAAACACTTGTCAAGGAAACACTCCTTGTCAGCAATTTGACAGACTTCAGTTCAGAAGTGTTTTTGTTAGCGCACAAGAAATCCAAGTTAGTATGCGCCAAAACGATTTGAAAGCCCCGAACTTCCAGAATATTTTGATTGGGTAAAACGAATGGTGACAAAATTATAAAACATGATATATTATAAGAAATTTAGTAAGTCTTTTGGTATTTTCACTCTCTAAGTAAATTACTCTAGGGACAAAACTGAACACTCTTTCGTTTCAAGGGTTTTTTGCCATTCATCAACTTTATTCTGTTTTCATTATTTTCCTTTCTTCTGTTATAACTTAGCTGCGTTTGTCATTATAAATTAAACGGCATAACGACGTTTTATCGTGTTTGGAATCTAGATAACATTATTCTAGTTTGTGAGAAAATGTCTTTTATTTAGGTTATTTGATACCTAGACATATATTTCAAACTATACAGAATCCCAGTTTTAGTCTACTTTTCCTATAATACTTAACCAAAGCATTTGCATAAAGAGGTACCTCGGCCGACTTCACTTCATTTGGATAAATTTTGCTTTAAGGGCGATGCCATCTGAAATATTAGGCCAGTGTTTAAACGTTTATTAAAAGCTTGTGCTTCACCGAAAATGACCGCCGACAACCGTGTGAACAATCTCATGAAGGAACAGGCTGCCCTTACGGTAGGAGTAAAGGATACTGGGCTCATTATTCACTTCTTAGTTGTACCTTTATTTTTGCAGAACGAAAATGGCAAGGAAGCCTTTCTATATAGTTGTTTTTACCACAGATTTGAAATTTTGAAATAAAAGTAAGGTATCTCAATATTAAAGCCTCGTTTTGATACCCAAAGACCACGCCTATTTTATCATTTTCTTTGTTTTATTACGAATGAGTTTGTTTAATTTGATTTTTTGATGCATTTTCTGAAAGCCCTTTTGAAATGAAGAAAAATCCTCTTAGCCCCCCTCTCAAAATTGGTTTTTAAAAAACCGTTTCGTTTTATGAAGGGGACTACAAACAAAATATTCTCAGGCAAGTTATAAAGTGGCTTGGCAAGTTTCAACCCAATACCACCCATCTGACATTATGAAGTTATTGAATTTTAAAGGTTTTGGACCGGGTAGAAGGTCAATATTTATAACTATTTAACCTCATCCTGAGAGATTTTGACACTTAGAAGCAAAATGTTCCTGGACAGATTATAAACTGACACAGTAAGTTTCAACTCGCTATCATCCGTCAATATAAAGTTATTGAAGTTTAAAGATGGTGTGACCGG
>JANVCK010153643.1:0-11117 GCA_026546655.1 Epizoanthus illoricatus
GGTGGGGGTTAACATTGACTCATGCATTATTATAAGCGTTTCATTCGGTTACCATTGTACAAAACTCGTGACAAAACCTTGTCGAATTATTGCAAAGCCACTAGGAGATAAGTTTGCGAAAATGTTAGTTTTTCTGCTGATTATTAAAATATCACCTTTCCCAAAGTACAGGGCTTTTTTATATATTCACGGATTTTTTTGTATTTGATATTTTGTTCTTTGCCACAAAAAGAGCTTGTATGCAAAAAATCCTGTCAGTAATGGACTACGGTCAACGGAGAGAGGGCTGGTAACGAGCACTAATGGAGAAGCGGGGTTACCAAGTTGATCATGGGACAGAATCTCTGACATCTTGCTTGGCAATATGTTGGTTTGGTAGTTCAGTGGAAGTTTGGCACAAAATTTAAGCTATTTTAACACATTTCTTGAGCTTCTGTAAATAATTCTGATCCCTTTTGGGAGCTTATCCTCCGTGCAATGTCTGTCGTACTTTTACAGAGTTCACAGGCAGCCAGATTCCTGCAGATACTGAATAGAAGGTATGTAACGTGATACATGTCGTCGTCTGCTGCTATATATTGTAGAACATATTTGCTGCTATATATTGTATAATCTTGACTATAATTTGTATAAAGGCTCACGTAATATTGCTGGAAAAAAATGTAGATGGCTTAAATGTTAATAGTTTTGCGTCTTTTGCGGTTTTTAACGTATTTCGTAGGCCGAGCTTGGTATTCGAACTTCGAATAAACTATAAACCTCATAAACCTCATTTCATTTACAATCAAGCTTACATATTTGAAATACATTTTGTTATTGAACTGATCTTCAGTCCATCAAAAGAATTCGTTAGTAGGAGGATCAACGGCTAACGAACTTTACATATATAAAGGATCATACCAGAAATTATTTAGAAGTTTGATCAAGATTTGCTCCACAGGCAACTTCACCTTGGCCGTTTCAGTTAAATCATCATGATCTGGTGAATACATTAATGTTCTCCTGGTATTGTTCTCTTTCATTCTAAGTTATTTATCATTTCATTTTTGTATATCAGTAATGAAGCATTAGAATATTTTCAATATTTGGCACAACACAAAAAGTTTCTTGAAATCTGATACCCTCTTGGGGCAGTTGAATTCAACTGACAGTTGATGTGGTGTTTCTGATCAAAGCACACTCATGATTCTCCTTTTGGTTAGGCTGTTTCATGTACTCGATTCACTTTGCCAGCTGCCAGTACCATCACTGTCACATGCACAGATTTAGACGTGCCAGGAGCCCTGTACCATGTTTATATTAATCCCAGCATATTAAATCATTGAAATTAATCATCAGTGGCAACCAATTGATATCAGTCAATAAAAATTAATCAGTTGATACTAGAAATAAATGAACAGTCGGTAACACATTTTTGTGGCTTTGCACTGATTATCGTTGATAACCATCAATTGACTGAATTTTATCGGTTAATGATCAGGCTTCATCCACCATAAATGCCTGAAAATAGGCTGCACCCTAAACTGGAACCCATCGGCTTTTTGCTTATTTTCAGCTGCCCACTCTTGTTTTGAGCAAGGACTGAAAGATACAATATTTGGACTTAATGTAATCTCAGATTTTCTAAGAAAATACTTGGAAAATGCACCAGATTAAAGCTTAGAGTGTGTAATTTTCCATTTTATCTGGGAGAGTATACTCCCCAGTCCCCTTAGAGGCTCGGTCCCTTTTAGCCTGAAAATCAGACATCCACTGCCACCTTGAGCGAGGCGTCTGAATAAACACGACATGTTTCTTTCTGTTCTTGCCCTCCCCAGTAACTGATCAGTGTATTCTGATTCCCTGGTTATCGGGAAGGTCAGTATTGGACAAGAAAGGTGTTGTCTTTATTCAGGTGACCAGTTTCTATAATGCAAGGAGAAGGTAGTAAGTATTGATAAACACTGGTATTAACAGGAATTTGGTGGATTATGCATGTATCACTG
This sequence comes from Epizoanthus illoricatus, assembly GCA_026546655.1. Taxonomy (NCBI): domain Eukaryota; kingdom Metazoa; phylum Cnidaria; class Anthozoa; order Zoantharia; family Epizoanthidae; genus Epizoanthus; species Epizoanthus illoricatus. Next base: position 1,986 of record JANVCK010153643.1, read on the forward strand.
GAAAGCTAGTAGTTCTATATATATATCAATTAAAAGTATATTCATTTACTTCTTTGTTTACATTATTTAGGTAAAGCAATTTTATTCTCACCTGTAAAATGGATGAAAATGGTGATGCTCCTGCAGGCCCAAGCCTTGAAGTGAAAACAGAGACCTGTGATCAACATGACACGGAAATTGAAAACTCATCAGCTATCTTTCAACATGAAAACCATAATTCTGAGTTACCTCCCCTTTCGTCACACGGAGAATCAGTTCTTCTTCATTCATCTGTACTAAGTGGGACAGAAGCTCTTGCATCATCAGAGGATTTAGAAAACCATCCTTGTTTGGAGGGAAGTTCGGTGTTGTTGGCAGGTTCACATGTTATACACACATCCGTTGATCTGTTACCAACGTCAATTGTGCTGACGTCCTCAGCTCTTTCTAATTTATGTCCAAGTTTAATGTCAACAGAACAATCGTCTTCAGGAATGATGCAAGACGATATAAATGACAGTGAAAGACATGATGAATTACTCATGTCAAAGAATCCATCACAAGATGAACTTATGATTGTTCCAAAAAGTGAAAGGATAGAGGAATCCTGCATGAGGGTATGTGCACTTGAATTGTATGCTAACTTTATTTTTATGAAATGTTGCCCAGGGACACAAGAAACAAAGAGACAAGTACAAGAAACAGAAACAAATAAACAAAACCTTGAGAATAAGTCAAATGTTGGGAACTTGTTGGGAGCAGAATTGTTGAATGAACAACACTGGATATAAAAAAGAACGAATTCACTTAGAACAAAATAATAATCCTACATGTAAAATGAGGACAGATGTATGAACAGCAAATTTGTGATGGCATTTGGAAACCAAATTGTTCTAATCAGTGAATGACCCTGATTAGGCATGAAGTAAATTAATTTATGAGTTCAAAGTGATTCAAATCTCTTTCCCATTCATGTTCATCAATTCTACATTAGAGACTAAAACTTGAGATGAACATTGCATACAATTGATCAGATAGTCAATCTGAGTGAATGTCTTGCCACATGGTTGGAACAAAGCACCTTGAGTACTGTGAGTGTTGAAGTTGTAACATAAGTGTTGTATACATACATGCACACTGTGATTGGTCAAAAGTAATTACGTCATATACATGTAATTTGCCTCTCATGGTATTACTGATTAAAATAATATAAAAGGCAATCTAGATTATAAGAGCGCAAGATATTGATACATTATGATACAATGTACATAATTATTTTAATTAGCTGTTTTTATGTACCTGCTGGTTTGATTTCAAGAAAATAAGAAGAGAAAGAATTTCAATTTTATGAGATAAGAAAATTGAACAGCAGTGTGTGTACATTTGTAACTTTTGTAGACAACAAATAATATTTGATGGCAAGAAATTGTGAATCAAGATGTAAACACATGTAATTTAACAAGCATTCAGATCTACCTTTATTTTGCCCTTCTGGGTTATTTAGCGTTCAGAAATTAATCCCTAATTTTACTTGTCACAATTTAATTCCCCATGTTAATATATATATAATACAATATAATAATAGTAATACAATTAATAATAACAATAATGACAATGATAATGATAATGGCATTACCCAGATCCAGTGCAAATCCTGCATAACATTGATTTTCTGTTGGTTCCAGTTTTCACCAGGATCCTCAGATGGGGAAGGCACTGGTAATGAGTCACCAAAGACTACCCACACACCAAGTGCAGTTTCTGTTGATGTTGTGGTAACAACTCACCAAGCAAGCATGAGCTACTTTCACCAGATACTGGAGCATGAACAAATCACATCACCAAGCCAAGTGTCAAGTCTCTCAATAGCTTCTGCCTTACCAGCACTCCATCCCTGTAAATGGCACAACTGCTGTAAGAATTTCATTTTGATGGAGGATCTGGTTAATCATGTTAATGAGAGCCATATACGAGTTGAAAATAATGAAGAATACTGCTGTCAGTGGGAGGGCTGTTCAAGAAATGGCAAGGGCTTTAATGCAAGGTACAAGATGCTAATTCACATGAGGACGCATACTGGTGAGCGACCACACAAGTGTATGCATGATTCATGTGGCAAAAGTTTCTCTAGACTTGAAAACTTGAAGATTCACAATCGCTCCCATACAGGAGAAAAGCCCTATGTATGTCCTGTCACTGGATGTGGTAAGAGATACTCAAACTCCAGCGACAGGTTCAAGCACACACGGACACACTATGAGCGGAAGCCATATCACTGTAAAGTGGAAGGATGTTGCAAACAATATACCGACCCCAGCTCTCTGAGGAAACATTTGAAAACACGCCACGGTCATGATGTCATCAATGAAGACCACGACTAATGAGTCTGTCCAGCCAGCCTGGGGGACTTGAGAAATCATGGTACTGTAGGAGCAATCCAAAGATTTTCAATAATAGTATTCATACCCAAGAAATTCCTTGAAGGAAAAAAATTGAATCCAATGAATTCCTCAGTGGATAGCTTTTGTATTTTCTCTTGGAGACTTGGCAGTAGTATTGAATTATTATATTGAATAATATTGTTATATAATTTTTATATTCATGCATAGCAAACTTACTCTTTACACTGTTATGTTGCTTCCTAACAGTGTTTTATTCATGTAGCAATATTTTATATTTTCCTGAAATGGTAAATTAAGTCACCAGATATTTTGCCCTTGAATTAGTGGTGGAGACCTCACAATTTGTTTGTGAAATTCAGTGGCATTCAGTAAAGTAATAAAACAGTGTCATGCATGAGTCTGGGCAATTTAATATTAGGAGAACTTAAGAAAAGTGTTGGGAGAAAACCGAGTTATCTCCCTGCTTTTCAAGTGTTCTCCTATGTCATTCACCTTTATAGTCTTGTCCAGACACACAAGTGACACTTTTATTGCTTTTAGAAAATATTTGTTTGAAAAAGAAAATAATTCAGAAGAGAAATTTTATTTTGTACTCACCGTTTTGAAAGCAGGAAGTGTCAGCTGCACGCGCATGCTAGCATCATTGATGTCGATCATTGTTTTTGTTCAGTGAGAAAACATGTAACATTAGCCAATCAGAACATGCATTATATCTTACATCTGTTTTCTAATCTATAATAGTCGTGTTGCCTGGGGTCCACCCCAATGCAGTGTGAATAGTCAGAGACTGAACTAAAACGACCTATTGAAGTAAATTTAGGTGACTTCAATGCCCATAGCCTCATTTTCCCTTTGATACATACATACATGTATGTAATTCTCATTACACATGGCAGTTTTACCTAGTAAATTTCAGATATCTACATGTTGGAGCAAACTGATGCTTATGCACTTGCTTTAAATAATTTAGCCCCCAGCTCCACAGTCCCCTGCAGTTTTCTTTCTAAATCACTGCCCAGGTAAGAACAGTTGCAAAATACATGTAGACCCTTAAGCTTGTGGTTATGACTACATGTAGTATGTTGAAGGATACAATATACCCACAGCTAACCAAGATATGAAGCTTTGAGGACAAAGTTCTGATATTTAAGGATCGTCCTTCATCGAGGGTATTTTGGTCCTCTAATAATTTATACCAGAAATGAACAAAGGGGTTTCAGGGCCTGAAAAGGAGAAAAAATACAGCCCAAAATTTATTACTTTGTCTAAATGTAATGTAACTAGCAATTTCAATTTTGGAACTACCAAGAACTGTGACCAAGTTGCTGTCAATAATTCTATACATTTTTGTCTACTTTTCTGTCACTGTACATGTGACAGTGTATATAGCATGTACCTCAATAAAATTAACACTGCCAAGTTTTTCAGATCATGTAGAAGTTCCACTCTACATGTATGGTATCTACCAATGAATTTATTTATAATGTGCATTATCATCATCGCTGAGTATAATTATATACATGTATGCAGCCAAATGAAATTGTGCAGGTGGTTTGCTGCAAATTCATTTGCTGCTTACCACATAATACTGTATAATTTACTTATCTGCTGCAAATAAACATTTTTTCAGTATTTCTATACAAATTTACCTTGTGTATTGTTGATTTTAATTATAATTATTCCCTTCAAAAGTGATGTTATTGACCTATTATTAGTGGCATCTGTCCTTTTGTGGCTGAATGAGATTCCACCATTATCAGGTTGCTATTTTGGGCACTGGTAGGGGTTGATTATAGTGCACCAAGATGTTAACTTATTTTTAATACCTCCAAAGAGTACTGACATGCAGCCCAGGTTTTGCCAGTTTTGAATGCCATGGTAGTCCTGTCCATTCTCCACCATTATTTGTTATCAGCCCACTAACCTTTTCAAAATGACTGTCATTTTGCCATGTAATATTAAACAATTTTTTGTGAAACTGTTGTTTCTCTTTCAGTATAGTGAGATATCAAATGGGCCCGGCATATCACCAGAAATCCATCTTCCACTTTGTGGATTCTTATTCTTTACAAGCAAGTTTTATTTCAAATAAGAGGAATTTGCAGTAAGTGAAAATTATATGAGAAAAAAGATACCAGTACATGGGAGAAAAGGATATTAATAATAATCAGAAGCTCATGAATTGATAGGTTGTTTGTAATAATATATAGAATTACATTTTTAATAAGAATTAATAAGAAAGAACATCAACATGCATGTAGAATATAAAGATGACTGGCTTATCAAGAAAGAAAACACAATTTTTATAGCTGCAATTATAAAAATTTTTAGTGAGGTCATTTACTAGTAAAGTAGATGGCCTTAACGGTGAAAACAGATGTAATGATGGTGAGGGATGGGAATGAATAGGACTATGGGATAGAGAATGAGCAAATGCACTGGGGGGGGGGGTGCAAGCTCTGGTGGAGAAGAAAACTCGTCTTTTCCCCCTTCACTGCCCACCACCCTGTACCCAGTCTTCTTGGTTGTCCATCATTTGCTACCACTCCTATTCTTCCCCAAACATCACCATGGCAACCACAGCTATAACCTTGTGTCCCACATGTAATTAATGGCAATGGTCTTAAGACTTGTAAACTGTAGAATGCTATTATTTTTCCTTTACTTCAAGACAGTTTATCATTTAATTGATTACAATTACCAACACAGATGAAGTAGTATTACTGATAGTCTAGCCATTAGAACAGTGTGGTAACAGTTTGTTACTTCTAAGAAATCAGTAAACTGCAGCTGTACTTCCATTCATCCCGAGTGTTTTACTTAATAATAATAATAATAATAATAATAATAGAAGTAACAAACTGTTACCACAGTTTCACTGGTAACCACCCAGGTCCCAGTCAACTGTATCTTTTAGATTCCATCTGAAATAATTTCATACACTCTTATGTATATGGTATGTGAAAGATAACATCACTGATTTCTATTAAATAAAAACCTCTGGTTAATAAATTTCTAGCTTTTTGATCAATTCCACAATTGATGGCTATCGATGCATAACTAGTAATGTTATACATTATAGAAAACAGCTGTTTCTTGTATAAAAAGGGAAGTAAACTATAAATTATATTTGGTTTGCACTAAATTTCGCTTGTTTACAGAAAATTGAAAAGAGAAAAAGTTAAATTTGTCTTGTTCAATATGAGATGATTATAGCCAACTCGGTGCTGCTTGTCTCTGTGGCTATTTGCCATCTCGTATCTAATGTGTGTTGATTTCATACTTTAAAATCGTGGTACAACTTGGTGGTTGTAAAGCTTCAAAAGAACTTTTATAACCAAAATAATGCAAATCTTAATATTTGTAACTATTTGCTGTCTTAACAAAAGTAATCAGTATACAGTAGGAAAAGCTAGTGAAAGTGAGAGAGCTGCCCACTTCAACACGTTGGTGTTTATAATCGGTGTATAACAGTAGGAACAAGTGAAAGCAAGCATACATTTCCCAGAACAGATCCGACTTTACAATCCCTAAAATTTTGACCATGGAAGTGTTGTTTAATAGAAGTACGGGAACAGTGTGATTGGAATTGTCTTTGGATTTGTTTCAATTAGCTCAATCAAAATGTTTTAAATTTTCAAAAATTAACTTCAAAATTTTAAGGGATTCATTCGAAAAACCCGAGCCCCCCTTTGGAACTTCAAGTTTCTAATAAGCCCCCCGCCCCAAAAAGACGACTTATAGGATGGGTAAGCAGCATATTATATCATTTCCAACTTCATATAGTGCGGTTTCAATATTTTCTTGTTGAGTTCTGTCTTGAATATATGTGTATCGACAATCGTTCTTGGGGCTACATTTGTTTGTTTTGAGATGGTTTAACTCCTAAGTACATGCAGACTGTATCATTTATTAAAGCTGGTTGGCATTTCAGAAGAAAAATAGAGTCTCCGTCTTTAGCTGTCAGCGAGTTTTGAATAAGTCCCACCCCCTTACTTATTCAAAAGTAACTGCACTCTGTTTGTTAAAGACTCGTGCAGTAACCAGAATTCCTCATTCACTATACATTGAACTCATTCGTGTACATGTATTTGCCTAAAACATCTACATATACATGATTGTCTGTAGTAACATCAATTGTATTTAAAAATTCCTTAACTTTACTGAAAATGTTCAGAAAAATGCTGTAAGCTTAAAACAAAGCTGTAATGGCCTGAGAGAGGAGGGTCTATACAAAAACCAAAACAAAGAAAATGTTGAATCATTTAGCTGGGAATCCAATACCAGTAATTTTATTATTAAATACTAACTTGCCAGTCTACCGTATACATGTACATCTTCATGACGTCCAGTGGCCTAGTACACACCTCACCAAATTATGTTGGGAATTAAGAACTTTTAAAATTCCCACGAAGTTAACAGCTTCCATTATAACTCATACAACTTACAGTTCAGAAAGCATATTCATTTGATATATTTTGTTTAAAAAATCCTGGGAAATCCAATCGCCATTGGCAAGCTTTGTGTCTCTGTACGTCAATACCAATGTAGTAGAAACTGATGTCGATATCACAAGCACACATGGGCCGAACATGTATATTTTGTTCAACATGATTTGAATTTAATAGTCATTATTGCTAGAAATGGGTTCTTTTATTCCATAAAACAAATCAATCAATTTCATTTTATGTATCTTTTGGTCCATTGTTATGTGATCGTTTATGGTAGCAACTTAACTTTAGTGATACCATTTGACTGCACAGTTTCTCGCTCTGCACACTTGTGGTGCAGACAGACTGGAAATTATGGACTTTAAAAACGCAAAGTCCTACCATAATTTATGGAGTATGTTCAATCCAAGTCTTTCAAATCAAATATCAATACAAGGTGTCAATATAACTAAACACAAAATCAGCAAAGTCAATACTACATCTTCCAAGGCAAATGTATGTACAGTGGTCACTACTGGTACAACTAGCTTTGATATGGCAGCACGTTTAGCACTACGTATTTTTTGCATCATCTTGCTGTTGTGTTTCTTGTTTTCGTTGTTTCTTTTGAGTTTCTTCCTGTTGAAATCTGAGCTCTTCATCAATTCTCTCCTTAGCTCGTACGACCTGTAACAACAGAATTGTGTCAGTGTGAACATCTGGCAGACAGAAACTAACGCTAAGCCCTCCTCAACTGACTTTTAGGCTTATTGTAGTTTAGACATTATACTTTCACCACACCAATCTCAGCTGCACTTGACATGGAGTCAAAGCATGGAGGCAATTTACACATCACACCACTACAAATAATTTGGAGCAGAGTTAGCAGGATCAGTCAAAACTGCACATGTAATACATGTACATTATACTATGAACAGTTTGTTGATTAGTAACTATATGTAACTCCAACTGTTCTGCAATGATGTTCATGCGAATCCACTTAATTTAACTGCACTTGCCTATCCTGTTGAATTAGACTGCCACTGTGCCTTCAGGTTCTGTGCTAAATTTAAATATCGAGTTTGATGTGATGAAAGTGCAATGTCTAAGTTTGGCCTTATTCTCTTTTCCTGTTGCCCTGCAGTTTACTCACATTCTTTTGTTGCCTGGAGTTTACCCACCTTCCCTTGTTGGCCTGGACTCTACCCTCCTTCCCTTGTTACCCTGGCATTTACTCACCTCTTGTTGCCCTGAAGGTTACCCACCTTCTTTTGTTGCCTGGAGTTTATCAACCTTCCCTTGTTGGCCTAGAGTCTACCCTCCTTCCCTTGTTACCCTGGCATTTACCTGCCTCTTGTTGCCCTGAAGTTTACCCACCTTCTTTTGTTACCTGGAGTTTACCCACCTTCCCTTGTAGACCCGGAGTCTACCCTCCTTCACTTGTTACCCTGGCATTTACCCACCTCTTGTTGCCCTGAAGTTTGCCCATCTTCTTTTCTTGCCTGGAGTTTACCCACCTTCCCTTGTAGACCTGGAGTTTACCCTCCTTCCCTTGTTACCCTGGCATTTACCTACCTCTTGTTGCCCTGAAGGTTACCCCCCTTCTCCTATTGCCCTGAAGTTTGCCACCTTCCCTTGTTGCCCTGGAGTTTGCCCCCCTTCCCTTGTTGCCCTAAAGTTTACCCCCCTTCCCTTGTTGCCCTGAAGTTTACCCATTTTCCCTTGTTGCCCTGAAGTTACCCACCTTCTTTTGTTGCCCTGGAGTCTACTCACCTTCTCTTGTTGCCCTGGAGTGTAACCTCCTTCCCTTGTGGTCCTAGAGTGTATCCACCTTCCCTTGTGGCCCTGGAGTGTAACCTCATTCCCTTGTGGCCCTAGAGTGTAACCTCATTCCCTTGTGGCCCTGGAGTGTATCCACCATCCCCTCTGGCCCTGGAGTGTATCCACCTTCCCTTGTGGCCCTGGAGTGTATCCACCTTCCCTTGTGGCCCTGGAGTGTAACCTCCTTCCCTTGTGGCCCTGGAGTGTAACCTCCTTCCCTTGTGGCCCTGGAGTATACCTCCTTCCCTTGTGGCCCTGGAGTGTAACCTCCTTTCCTTGTGGCCCTGGAGTGTAACCTCCTTCACTTGTGGCCCTGGAGTTTAACATCCTTCCCTTGTGGCCCTAGAGTGTAACCTCCTTTCCTTGTGGCCATGGAGTGTATCCACCTTCCCTTGTGGCCCTGGAGTGTAACCACCTTCCCTTGTGGCCCTGGAGTGTAACCTCCTTCCCTTGTGGCCCTGGAGTGTAACCTCCTTCCCTTGTGGCCCTGGAGTGTAACC
>JANVCK010153754.1:0-11116 GCA_026546655.1 Epizoanthus illoricatus
ACTTGTAGCTTACTGTTGTATGCAGTGATACATGCCCTCGGCTTCAAAATTGTCCTTAACATTTCTCAATGGCCCTCAAAACTTTGTTTCTCGGGCAATTGTTCATGTTTCAGACAATTTCTTCGCCTCAGGCATGTATCACAGCATACAACAGCTGCTACAAGTACTTTATTCCTTAATTATGATAAATATGAGTTTAGCTGGATTCACGCAGTCATGGAAATTTTTGCCAAACTGTTTTTAATTCAGTTGAATAGAGAAGTAGTAAATGCTCACATGCATAGCAGATTAGGTGTTTACTACTTCTTTATTGTATTGACTTCAGTTAGTAACAGTTCGGCAGAAATTGAAACTAGTCATGACATTTCTATGACTGTGTGAATCAAGCTAAATTTACAAAATACAATTTGTTAAATTTTTTATTTCAATATTATTTGTTAAATTTTCCACATTTTTGTGTATCAGACCTGTGTTTTATTTTTCAAATTTTACTTAGACTTGCTGCAGCTAGTAAGTAAATACAATTCCCACAAGTTTGCTCTTTTCAATATTGTTGCTCTTTCTCATGCTAGCCCTGGGATTTGTACAGAACATCCAAAAAGTGGGAGTTTGAGGAGCCCCACAGAAAAATCATGAATATCCAGTTACATTATTCTAAGTTAAATGACAATGAGGGGGTGTCCATTTCCCCCCTCTGACCTCTCCTAAATCCAAACCTGTAGCTACATGTATTCACACAAATTTGAGAGAAAGTAAGTTGAAACATTTGTTCAGATATTTAAGCAGTCCCTTCAGTACATTTTGTAATTATTTTTTCAGTACGTTCTTGTTGTAGTAGTTACATGCATGTACACCTTGAAGTATTGATTAAAAATATTTCTGCATTTCAGGCCTTCAATCATACTGCAGGTTATGACAATGCAATCTCAGACTACTTCAGGAAGGAATACAGCCAGGGCGTGTCTCAGTTGCCACTACGTTATGGCATGAACCCTCACCAAAAACCTGCCCAGTTGTCAACCACTTTGCCTCAGCTGCCTGTTAAAGTTATGAATGGATCACCAGGATTTATCAACTTGTGCGATGCATTTAACTCCTGGCAGTTAGTCAGAGTAAGTTGCAAAGTCATCAAGAGACATCAAATGGTCCTGAGAAATATTTACTCTTAAAGTTAAAAACTTATGTTTTTGTAAGTTTTACAATGTAAATTTTACTTGAAAGTAAAATTAAATAATTGTATTATTACATTTTACATTATTTTTCAACAGCAAATTGAATTTTGAGTCATGAATGTTATGCAATCCATGGAAAATTTACAAAAAAATGAATATGGGCAGGAAGAAATACATGTACTGTATAGGAAATGAATGTATATTTTCCCGGTTCAATAATAAATCATTTCTTAAACTTGTTCTCATGTGTATTGCCTGCATGATAATTTTATTTATGTTAGTTCTTTTGCAAATTAAATGAAGAAATGAAAATGGGTTCCAAAAAAATCTGCTACATGTACATGTACCCCGATGGCATTGCTTTAAGATCCTATATATTATGATTGGATTTCCCCCCTCCCCTTGTTGGACTAACGTCATAATCCCCTTCCCAATGTATACTACCAGTAGGATTTTCACCCACAAATTATATTGCTTTAGTTCTTTATGCATAATTGGCTCCTTACTCTTGGACCAGAATACCAGGTTTTATCAGGTTTATAAGAATGCACTTGTTTCTGATTTATCTCTTAGGAACTCCGTCAAGCCATCAACGTCCCAGCTGCGGCATCTTTCAAGCATGTGAGTCCTGCTGGAGCAGCTGTAGGTGTGGAGCTAACTAAGGAGCAGGCCAAAGTTTGTATGGTGGAAGACATGGAGAGTTTGACCCCCCTGGCTACAGCATATGCCAGGGCTAGAGGTGCTGACAGGATGTCATCATTTGGTGACTGGGTGGCCCTGTCAGACACCTGTGACTTGGCAACAGCAAAGATCATCTCAAGAGAGGTATTGTAGATGTTAACTGCTGGTAATAATATATTAGGTTCAGTACAGTGTGACAGACTGATGGCAGTTGAACTGCTGTGTGGCAGCAATGGCAGGAATGCTGTGATGGTGGTGCCACTTGGTAAGTTTGTGGACTTAATAAAGGCTTTCAGGGTCACAGCAGTTACGTGTAGTTGAACATCAAGTTACAGTTTAAGTCTCTGCTCAGTTTGTGTCTCTGTTATTAGGTATCAGATGGGATCATTGCCCCAGGATATGATACTGATGCACTAGAGGTACTCCAGAAGAAGAAAGGAGGGAAATATTGTGTTTTACAGGTACTAATGAACTGTGTTTGCCAATATTAGGCCCGGCCCCTCGACAAGAAGCTGCCTGTAAATAGGCCCAAACGTTTCAGATGCAAAAGAACTTTAAATTGGAATAATAAGACTATAATGTATAATATAATATAATTTCATATTTAACAATTAGATTATGAGGTTGCAATTTCTATGGCTTATAGTTTTATGAGGCCGGAGGAGAGCAGAGAACAGAAAGAGCACTGCAGAAAGATGGTCCCTGTCAGGGGCATTGGTTTGACCTGCTTCATCATTGTTTTGTGTTGTGTTTGTGTCTGCAGATGGACACCAGTTTTGAGCCACCGCTACTGGAGACAAGGACGCTGTTTGGTCTGCAGCTCACACAGAAGAGGAACGATGCTAAGATTGATGCTAATCTTTTCACCAACATTCAGTCTAAGAGGAAGGACGTAAGAATATTTTGCAGTAATACATAACATAAATTTATTTTTCAAATAATAGTCATAACTGTGTTGTTAAGACAGTATTTTTGCCAAGTTTGTTGAAATATATTACAAAGACTTGTAACATGTACATGTAATAGCTGTGTACAATCAGCATGCAACACAGTGTCGTCTGTCACTTTCTGTTGGTGTTGTCTGAACATAATGGATCTGAATTGCCAAAAACCAGTGATAGATCTAGGGCGCATCATTGCATCCAGGGCCACAGACCTATTGTTCTGAACACACATTTAACAAGGGAATGCCTCCAAATGGATGCAGTATCAAAGTTCATTAAGATGATGAAGTCTTTCAACTTAATTCTCTGAATTTCTTGTATTGCAAAGCTGTGTTGCTTCTTGTAAAGAAAGCTTCACCAACTGACTCCTAAGATTGCACAAATATTATTATTTTATACTTGTACAAGGGTGACATGCATGATTCTTCACATTCCATAATCTTTTCCTGGAAGCTGTTGATTGTATGTATAATTGGATTACTTTCAAATTATTAAAAGACTTATACTTTGGTTATCTGAAACTGGACGAAAACATTTGCAAACCCTATAAGTTTGTGCTCACCTGAAATTTACTTCATTTAGAAATTTAAGCGCAGGGCAAAGAATGGGGACAGAATACAAGATAAGGAGGAGGATGTGTACAGGGGGTGATCCCCTCCCTATTTCCGCCATGTTTCTCAATGATTTACTGTTTGCATTGTACAGCTTCCTGCGGATGCTGTTAGGGACCTGATTGTTGCTTCTATTGCACTGAAGTACACCCAGTCCAACTCTGTTTGCTACGCAAGGGATGGACAGGTAATGCTATGTGATGTCAGCCTCAGTTTGAACTGCAGTTTGTCTTGTTGATGAGTACAGGAGCGGTGGAAGCCAGTCATTCATGATAATGGTAGACTAGCTAATTTCACCCCCAGCCTTGCATTCGAACTGTGGATGCAAACCTGTGAATTTATCATTCATGAATTCCCAACGCAGCAAACTGAAAATGATACCAATATGTAAAATCCTGGAATTGTGTGTGAATGAGGCTTGGGGGTGACATTTCTTCTGTTGACGTAACATGCATATGGCTTATTGGTGTGGCCAGTGTACCACCCTTGGCCAGCTTGTTCTGCCAGTGTGCATACTACGTACACACTGTAGTTCTGTTATGCTTTCGAGTAGGATGCCATGGAATATGCCATACATCACCTGTATAATCCGTATTCACACAGGCCTTTAGTGACAAGTGCATGGTATCTTCCTCAATATCCCACGAAAAAGCATTGCATATAACTACTTTATTCCATGCCTATATCATCGAAAAACCGTTGGAAATCTTCGGAAATCTTTGGAAAATCTTCGAAAACCTTCCGAAAGTGTTTAATATGTCTTCAGATAGATTTTCATAATCTTTGGAAATCTTTGGAAATCCTCGAAAGTGTGCGGAAATCTTTGTAAACTCAGGAAATCTTTGGAAGGGTTCAGAAAATGTTTCGAGAGGTTTGGAAGTATTTAGACAGACTTTGGAATGATGCACATAAAGTGAGATAAGTGGTGGAATACTACACATTGTATACTACATGTACCTGTTGCATACCGCAGATATGCAACGAATTTCTATATAGGAAAAAATGAAATACACCTATTGTTTTGATATGTCAAAAGATCATCAGGACCAACCGGAACAGTTCTGATGGACCGGCATCATGAAGTGATAATTGTTGTCTTTCTTGTTGTTCATGTGAAGAACATATTGCTTGCTTTGTTCAGTTAAGATTACTGTATTCATTTGTAACACTGAGTAACTTACTGTCTTGTACAAACATATTAATTGTCAGGTGTGTTTCTTTCCTTAATATGGAGACTCCTATTTAATACTAAAACACCCGTCTGATGTTGAAAATATTATCTGTGATGATCTGTTAGTTTTAGTGTTGGCCACATGTACAGTATGCTGCTTTCTGTAAGCATTCTAAAGCAGAATAATTCTCAGCCCAATTAAGGCCTGCCGGGTTACGCACGATGGATATACCAAAAACACATTTTTCGCGATTACTCGCCCGTTATTTAACGGATTTTTTTCATGTAAACGTCAATGTACTCAGTTGAGAAATCGCTTTTTCCAGAATTACACTGCTTTTTATTTATATATTCAGAAAATCAATAATTGTGTTTTTTGAGCGATTTTTACTACCTTATTTCAAACGCTCTGCCGGCAAGCCTTTTTTTTGCAGTGGTTCGAATTGAGTCTTTATTTGGATAGTTAAGAGGTTAGAATTAGTGAAACAAACTGCATCCGTTGCCCATCATATGATATTTCGGAATTATTGAGCTTGAAAGTAAAAATTTGTCTGGAGAACGACTTTGAGGCTAAATAATTCGTTTCCATGTGAGCAAAACCGTCGGATGCAATTTGATTGTGTTAGTTCAGGTCCAGTTCTTCCTAATTTTACAAGAATTAATGCAATTGGCGCGAGTTTAGTTTGCCGGCAGAGGCATTTTTTTATTTTCCAGGCAATTCTTGCCTGAGTCTCAGTGCCGACGAAGTTCGTAACATCTTTGCGTCATTACCATAAACTAATTTAAAAAATTTCAGGTGAGCGAGCATCAGGCTGCACCGGATATGGTTTCGTATATATCGTCTTGTTTGACATGTTATTGAATGTGCGCATCTTTGTAGACGTCAACTGAAAACCTGCATATCCACTTCATGGTGAAAACAATTTTACATTTAAAAATATAATGTATACTAACTGATTTTATCACAGATTATTGTGTTACAGTTCGTTATGTTATGTGTATATAAAAACCTTGGAATCCTTGCTAGTAGTCCACTGAGTTTCAAAACAGGCCTGTGTAGCTTTGCAAATCGAAGCTCACCTAATTGGATGTACAGGTATCCGAGATTACAACTCCAGTTCTGTGTTTCAGGTGATTGGCATAGGAGCTGGACAGCAATCCCGTATTCACTGTACCAGACTTGCTGGAGACAAGGCAAATAACTGGTAACATATCCTTACTATGTTTGACTTTGCTCAGTCAGATAAACAAGGCACAAAACAGCTGCACACACATTTTTCACTCCAATTATGTCATTTCATTTAGGTCCTTCTGTTCACTTTTCTCTCGCTTATTTACATTTTAGTATTTTAAGCATAACACGAGAGAACTGAAACACTCGCTTGCTTCTCTGCTGCTCTGCAATTTATTTCAAATTGCGAGTTGCAAGGAGAAAAAGAGGGAGGGCTATCCCTTTTATACTGGTACTGCAGGGCTTATTTTAAGAAGTTTTACAGAATTTGCTAACGCTTAGTTTTCTTGTTATGAGGTGGCTGAGACAGCACCCAAGAGTCATCGATATGGTCTTCAAGAAGGTAACTACACGGCTTTACTTTTGTTAGTAAATTGATCGATTTTATTCTGCAGTACAAATAAAATGGGGCACTTGTGTGTAAACGTCTTTCCTGCTGATTAAAACATGTCTCGTAAAGTGCAGGACGTTGTTCATGCATGTATTCATGGAGCTGTGTGTGTTGTAGGTGCTCCCAGTACGAGAGGCCAGAAACTCATCTTCTGTTGTTTGAGATACTCGTAGAAGACAGTATACTATTTGGGGTAGTTTTGGATCTTTATAATTTAATTGTTTGTTGTAAAGAATTCGAACAAATTAAGCATAAAAAACATACAATAGCTTGCCACAGTCGATTTCTTGAATAGCTATTTTAGATACTTTCCGTTGGGGTCAAACGGATAAATGAATGTGCATATATGTGCATAATTTATACCAATAAACCGGAAACTTGAAGGCTAATTGAGCATTTGGCAATAAACTGTAACGGGCCCAGACCCACCCGGCCCTTCTGTAGTTTGAACTTTTCCGCCACATAGATCTGGGTGAGAACAAACACTGGTAACATAGGCTATAGGCTTAGTGTATCGAAGGGAAACGTACATCTTGTAAGAGAGATAGCCGGGCAACTTTTAATGTAGTTATTGAGCTACATACAGTTGCGAGTCTTTCCGTCTTTGTTTCCTTCTTTTCTTCTTTATGAATTTTAACGAATAGAACTTTCTTCAGAAAATTAACACAGAGAGTCGGATAAGCTATAGTGCATCTAAGAGTGTAAGACTGCATCATTACAAATTAGTACATCCCAGAATGTTGTTGATGGTGATTTTCTACGTGAGCAATAATTGCACTGTCTTTCTGCTTTCACTTTGTAGGGAGTCAAGAGAGCAGAGATGTCCAATGCTATTGATGTATATGTTAATGGGACCGTTGGTCAGGTAAACAGTTAACAAGCTCTTGTTTTCATCATGAGCTGGAACCATTTGTAAGTTAGTGTGTTTGTGGGGTGAATGGGCGATGTTGCAGTGTTGTGTGAAAACAGTGTTTATTACGTTGCTTAGACCGAGTTCAACAGTCATGTTTTCTGTTTATTGTATTTTCTGTCAAGGATGTGGATCAGAAGTCATGGGAAGACATGTTTGAAAACCCTCCAGCACTACTGACGCAGGTAAAAACTATTTATGCCCACGTATTTGCATAAAAATGAAGATTTGGTCGGCACCCCTTGTCAGATGCGCGACTTTTTCTTGAAATAAGGAAATGGTCATAAAATGTGGCGGAGAGGGGAGGTGGAGAAAAAATGGGATTCTGACTGGTAGTCTCAAAATTGCTATTCATTCCACAGTGAATCCCCAAGAAAGTGAAAAAAGAGGGATTTCATGAACTTTTCTATTAATTAAATCCTCATGCATACAAATATAGTGCAAAACGGAGCTTTTAAATTAATTTTCCTTAGCAACCAGTCATTTATTTTACTTGAGAGCCCCGTTAAGTTGATGTTGATCGAGATCGTGCAAACCCTACTGATGGCTTACTTGTTATTTGATATTCACTATGCAGACAGAAAGAGATGACTGGATAAAGAAGTTGAAAGGGGTATCTCTTAGCTCGGATGCGTTCTTTCCCTTCAGAGACAATATTGACAGAGCTCATCAGGTAGGAGAAAGCTGTATTGACATTTGTGCTTCATGTGGTGATGTGGATGCTCTCAGAGCCCTTTGATCCACGCCGAAAGACAAACACAACGTGGGCTGTGGGAACGAGATTGCATACAGCACTTCATTTCCACAATTAGACAATACTAGACTTATGTCAATGGCCATAAACTTGGCATCTGCACTCGAAGCTATTGAGAGTTAATTTTCAAATGTTGTTTGATTTTCAGAGCGGTGTGGAATTCATTGCGAGTCCTGCGGGTTCGGCTAATGACGCCGTGTGTGTAGAGGCGGCGGACGAGCATGGCATGACGGTTGTGCATACGAATGTCCGCTTGTTCCATCACTGATGACGTCACTTCTGCTCTACATTATAAATCAAGCATCCCCCTGGCTGGCCTGAGGCGTGTTTACCTACCAGTGTACCCGACAGCTACTGTTGATCTATCGGTTATATATGCCAGCACATATTAATGTACGTCAGTTTTGTGTCATGCAATGAAATTGGGCTAAATTAAATATCATTTACACTAAGATTTCCTTAAAGCAGAGTTTATAGAAGCGTAAGCTCTATGTAACAACTAATAACAGTTGTTAAACCTATCTGAAATCGCAAATTAAAGCACAGAGTGGCGCTACTTTCTGTTGTGGTTTGTTATAGTCTCAATCTCCATCTTCATCTAAGGCCGGTTTACAATGCGACAGGGTATCTCTAGTGCGCTATGGAGTAAAAATAGCCCGGGTTTACAAGCAAAATGCTACATCTAGGGTTAAGGCCCGCTTAAAAGGTCGCAACATTTGATCCAAGAAACACCCAAAATGTTGGGCCAATTTGAACGGTTGGCCGATGTTGGATGAAGTTTGAATACGTTCAGACTTTGATCCAACATGAACCCAACATTTATTTCGTTCTTGAAAATGTTGGGTCATGTTCGGACTGTTTAAACACCTGGCCCTTTCTCGTGCCCAGGGCCCACGTTCTTTAATGCCTCTGGCTGGAACGTAGGGCTCTGGTCGCGACGGTGTTTCGTGCATGCTTAACGTGAACTATTCCAAAACCGAAACAAACGTACTCTCGCGCATATATGTTGATGTTCCATGGTCATTTTGAAATTTTAACAACGATTTGTGGCAGATCAAAGAAGTATGATGAAGATTGACTTTCAAATACAAATTGGACCTCCGGAAGTCGGAGGATTTCTGACTTCCGGAACCGTTGCAACCAGAGCCCTTCGTTCTAGCCAGAGGCGTTAAAGAGCGTGGGCCCTAGGGACGAGAATGCACCTGGCCCAACATTTGTGAGAATCAAGCATACGCATATCCCTTATGTAAATGTTATTCAACTGTTATGTAAAACGTTATTGAAAAATATTGGTTTAATGTTGAAACGGTTGAGCGTACAACATCGCCCAGCATGACCCAACAAATGTTCGGTGCTTTTTGGATGAAATGTTGGTACCGTTTAAACAGGCCTAACTCTACTGCCCAGATACACTGTACGTTTCGTCAGGCGTCCGCTAGATTTTTGCCGAGTAATTTCGATCCACTGTGATTTCGAACCGATTATTCTCGCTGTAATACTCGTTAATGTTCTTTGCAGTCGGTTACTGATTTATGCATTTATGTTGGGAACAAATTACAATTTGATGGCAGTGATTTGCGAAGTAAAATGCGGCACTCCTGAAAACGGCATCGAGTTGACCCTGGTAGGCAAGTTAACCACAGCCGATGCGTTTACAAGGGAAAAGATCGCCCTAGCAGCCGAGTAACCCTACCTCTCGGCAGCATAACCCCAGCGCTAGGGTTACCCAGGCAGCCGAAATGGGTTGCCTCGCCAGCTTGCAAGCACGTCGACAAACAATTGCAAAAGAGGTAATGAATGAGAGCTAAGACAACCCTGAAGCCCGGGAAACCGCGTCACTATGGTTACCCAGGGCGCTTTCCATTTAACCAGCCAGAATTTTAGGTTTGACCGGTTGGAACGGGTTGAAATGGCAAATAGAAAGCACCGTTAACGTGGAAAATTTTTGAATCAAACAACCTCCAGAGGTGTTCCAACCGATTCGAACGGAATGGCGCTTTCCATTTGCACAAAATTTCCGCCCTGAACGAAACGCTCACGCCATCGAGCTCCTTGAGCTGCCAGGTTAGAATTGGAAGCGAGGCTGCAGGGTTAGAACTGGAAACGATGCTGCTCCGGTTGGTTTGTACGAATGGAACACGTTCTGTTCGGCCAGTTTGAAATGTTTTCCTTTGTAGCGGAAAATTTCGGAAATTCCAACCGGTTTTTTGGCTAAATAGAAAGAGCCCCGGGTCTCCCTAGCTTGCAAACATGTCCTTAGATTTTGTTTGATTGCACCCTCCTTATCACCGCGATCGCGCTACGATTTCTTCTTCTCCACAGTTTTCTAACAGTAAACACAAAATAACCAACCTGCATATTTTTATTCACTGGTGTCACACAAACTCTCCAACGAGTGATACAGTGACGTCATTGTGACTGGTTCACCGCTCGCGGCATGGCCGCGTCGATAACGCATATAAACCTGTATTATCTGATTTCCCCAACATAATGACGTCACATGTAACGCTACTCTGAATAGTTTTTGTATCGCGCGCATTTTTATTAATAAACTTAATTACAACGTCTAACCCTCCTTTCTCCCCGTTTCCTCTTTCCCACCATGCCACATTCCCCGTTTACCCTCATCCTTTCTCCCTTTGGCTCTGTTTTCTCTTACATTACCCCTCTATGCCCTTAATTCCTCCCCTTTGCACTTTGTTTTTACACACCCCGTACCCCACCCTCTCCATTCTTGGCCCATCCGGAATGCACTGGTGCCAGTCCCTGCTTTGGCTCGGTACGTCGGTTTTCTATAAATTTGCAGTGGCCTAGCACAATGTACGATCCTTTCTAGCCTCCTCCGCAGGCAACTCTAGATGGCAATTTTATCGGCAAATAAAAGGAATCATGTTGAGTGATGGCAATGAGGACTGATATAGGGCTAATGAGGGCAAAGGAAATCGAGCGGCGAAGCCTCGAGATCGAGGGGCCGAAGGCCCGGAGCGAGTCGCCGAAGCGAAGCGAGGCTCGAGTGGGGGGACTGAGGCGAGAGAAGAGGAGAGAGAGTTGTTTCCCCTCATTTTCTCTTTCCAACCCCACCCTTATTATCTTTTCTTCGCTCAACTTTCCTTTGCCCTCATTAGCCCTATATCAGTCCTCATTTGCCAACACTCAACATGATTCCTTTTATTTAGAATAGAATAGAATAGAATAGAAACTTTATTTCTGTGTCGAAACTTCTAGCGAGGTTGACCTCGCTAATCGGGGAC
>JANVCK010153865.1:0-11116 GCA_026546655.1 Epizoanthus illoricatus
AGCCCAGAAGTCGCAATGCAGCCCACAAGAGGCAAAAGAGTCCAGAAGACCCAAGGCAGCCAGAAGAGGCAATACAGTCCAGAAGCACTGAAAATAAATAAGCCCCAAGGGGGCTTAATAGAGGAAAGACGGTAGTACGAAGAATAATAAAACAATAAGAAATGGGGGTCGTCGAACTCATTCTTGCGTAAATACACTTGAATGTCAAGAAAAACAGGGTGCATTTTAGAGCCTGTAGGGTTGCCATGGAAACCATAATTACAATATGAGAGCAATTGTTGATATGTTGAAGAGTTATTCCACCACCACCAACTATCAAATATTAGTAAACTGCCAGGATACATGAGTAATCCATTTGCTAAATCTAGTGACACAGAAAACAGGTGTGAGCCACCTTAAGCTAAGGTCGACTCGGTATCACGTACTTCACCTGGACATCTCATAATATCTCGCAAATGAGTCTCCTAAAATATTAAACGACTAGTAGTTTTGTGGTGTGTCAATTTTATCTCAGTAAGGCTGCACAGACACATTCACTTTCTTTTGTTGTTCACGAGAGCCAAACTTTTCTCAGTTAGAAACCACTGCCGAGTGCGCAAAGTTGGCAGCCGTTTGTGAAGAAAGTCTTCCTGTTGACGCATAGAAGCAAGGGAAGTTGGATGAAACGGATTTTTGCGCGACGTAGACAGGGTGTCTTCACATACACAAAAATAGATGCCAAGAAAAGCAGAGGGAAGAGAGGATGTATTGGGCGACTATTTGGAAATAAAAAGACACAAAACAAGAACACAATCATACATTTCCTTTTGTATATTTTTGTACTTGCTTTCAGATATATTTTTCTCTCCTTGAATCGACACTTCACTGAAGCTATTTACATATTGAAATTGAAACCGAGACTGCAGCTTTTCGACTTCCTCTATTTTAGAGGTTTTTTTCAGATAACAACAATTGAAAGGAAACAGGCGATAAAACCGCTGGCAACCGCTAAGCTTCTTTAACTGAAAATATATATCCTGTGGCTGTGTCAGAGGAAAATTCCGCAATGCAGTTTTGCTTCTCAATTCTGTATAAATCGAGGGAAGCATTTGTTTGGCTGTGAAGGTAAATTCCTCATAAATACGAGAAATGCTTTAATTAAAATATGTTACTTGAGATGATCAATTTGAAGGAAATTATAAAGCTCCAAGCATCCTTTCTGCAGTATCTCCAAGATATCTTGATGACTTGGGAAGTGCAATATTAGTTGAGGAAATGTCGATTGTTTTGCGTCGTAAACTGTCATTTACTCACACTTTCTGCTGTTGTTCGAAGTTGTTTTTATAAAAGGAATCGATCTGTAGCAAAATCTTCTAGATAAATAATAATTTACATAGAATGCGGAAGTGTGTATATTGAAAGATTATCTATGAAGTCAAAACGTCTGATCTTTTGGAAACGAAAACATGGTAATAGCATATCCTTTCAGCACCACAGGATATTCAAACTTCCTTTCATCAAATAATGTCCTCATTAAATTCTGTACGTGTTCTATATTTTTTCTCTTTTGTCTTCCATACAAACATTTGGTATTCCGAGGCCCCAAACAATCGCAAATCGAATGACGAGAAACGGTGTTCCTACTGTGAAAATAATGGTCAATAATGCAACCTAAATCCTTGAATGAATTATCATTGTACTAATGCAACTTGGCCTCATTTTATGTAGACATTAAGTTAATTATTAAGGTAGGGTGTTTCAATTTAGTATTATATGTATATTATTTGAATATTCCGATATACAGCAGAAAAAACTACTTTTGAATATAAGAGCTCACTCATAAACGGCAACGTCAGTTTCGGACATCTTATTTATCGAGAGCAACACATTTACACGACCCATTGATCTTCCACGTGGCACTCGCCACGTGCACAACACAGGGGCAAACCTCTACACTTCCTCAACAAGCGTGTAGGTTCTTCTAAGTCCTTTTGCCGGCAGATATTATTTCAGTAGATTAGACTAACGGCTTACCGCGGTGTGGCGAGAAGAAAAAGAAGGTTGCACTGGGGATTGAACTCGAGACTGTCTAGAGATCTTACCGACTGACTCAACCACGCCCATACAAGGCAAACCGTGGTAATCAATATTCTTTCTCTTTTCGTTATTTTCGTTCTACCAAATGCAAGTTACGATATATAAATAACATGATTGACATGCAAGAGACTACGAATTTTTAAATACGTAAATGTACATGCATGGGGCTTATAACATTACCAAATGCTTCGAGTTTCTCAATAATATTTAAACGTCATGAGTCGTTTTCTTACATTCCCAAATGATTTCCATCAAATAGAATCGAATTACGAGGAAACTGAACAAGAAGGAAAACTGATCACTCATCGCACACCTGCACGAGGTATAATAAAGAAAGAGTTCTCGCCTATACTATCATTCGTTGAAGACGCGTGTCACTGTCTCGGGGCCTTGATAAACTATCTGCGGGCGAGTATAACGTGCCAGGCGTGTACAGGATATATCGAATTGTCATTTTCGAGTTTTTGCTATTGCAATCATTTTCGAGAATCTCTCCCGAACTTTGAAAGAACTTTCCCAGAGATAAAACAAAAACATGTTCGATTCAGTACGTCTCTTCCAACACAATGATTTCCGTCAAAATCACAACAATGTATATGAATTTATATATGCCATCTGGTAGTTTTGTCTCGAAAATAATCCACTACCATATTTGGGCAGAAGTTGTTGATATGTGTCACCACCTACGAGGATGGGATGTTCCTTACAACGTTCAGTAATATGCGTCAGCGCAATTCAAATTCAATTTCGAATTTTGTGATGTAAGGCCAAGTATAGTTATCGCGCTTTCACCGCACCGAACTCAATTCATTTGGCACGGTGTCTGGCATGGTCGAAGCACGGTAGCAATTCATACACCGCACCTAATCGCGCTTTTTACACCAATGTGTGCGGGATTAATACATTTATTCAGGTTTACCGAACTTAATTCAGGCACTGTGCTTAATCAATATGACTGTTTAGACATTGCGCTTTCACCGCGCCAAATTAAAATAATTGAGTTCGGCGTGCGGTGAAAGCGCGATGTCTCAACTAGTCCTAAATTTACGTATCGATTAAAAATCGGTAATCTCGCACATATTGGTACAATAAACGCAAATAGGTGCGGTGTATAAATTGCTACCGAGCTTTGATCTAAACTAGCGACTCATCCTTCCCCAATAAACAGAATTACATTTAAACTATTCAAGAATTTTGCATAGCCGTTGTGGTAACGAAAAAGCGGAGTGAAAATATACAATCGATAACTGAAAAGCTTCTGTAAATAAAAGTGTTACTCTCGTGTAATGTTTTAAAAACAGTGTAAAAGTCCCAACGTTTCTGCTGATCTACAGCCTTCTTCAAGGGAAAGTGATAAGAATATTTTAAAAGCACGCAGTTAAGAAACAAAATAATAAAATTCATAGAATTTTGTCCTTTAAAGTTAAATGCAAATATTCCCAGCTGAAATTGAAACTGATGAGTGGTGTGGTATGGTTTTCGCCGAAGCAAGAGATATGATGTGTCGAGTGCCACGCTCTTGTTTTCTTGTTATAACAACGTCTATTATTGGGGAGAGGCTGAACGTTATTCACTTTTCGACGATGTCAGCTTCAATACGTTCTTAATATGTTCTTTTTTTCAATTTTGAAAACAAGGTGCCTTGCAGTAAAATGATCAGCTTTGCTGCCGATATCAACTTTCGCCATCTGCACCATTTCGCAAGTTGGATTGCATGAAAGAAAACATGACCTAATAATCACTGGAATATGCAACTCCTTAATTTTTTTTTCGCAGGACTGCATCACCCTGGACCCTACGAGTCTTGTAAGCCAAGATTTCACTAACCCAATAACTTCTGGGAAAAGTAATAAAAGTTTCCATTGGCTGTAATGGATTTTAGTGAGTAGTTCTCCATCTGTGAAGGCATGTCACAAGGAGTTGAAAGCTTTTTGTAAAATCTGTTCCATCTGACCACACCCGACCAAACGGGATCAACGAACCAAGCCCAGGCTGCAGTTGCATCATGGGAACCATGAAGGGAATAAGGGAAATCGCAACTCGTTTTCCTTGACCCTCACAGAAAGTAAATGTTTTCAGATGACGCACACGTCCCGGCATAACGGTATGAAAAATAGAGGGTTGGGCCTCGGCTGTGGGTGTTACTTTCGACACGAGAAAAACGCATCTCCTCGACACTGTGTACTGTTCTTATTGATAAGGGGCAACAACAGATGCGTTCAACTTGATATGTGCCTTCTGTAACTCGAGTGCGATGCCTTCAACTAATGTCAAACTGTATATTGATTTTAGAAGTGATTTTACTTATAGGGACCAGGCAAAACTCTCGCGCAGCTAGAATATAACAGGCAAACTATTTTAAAAATTATTTCTCTGTATATTTTTGTTATTGTTATTGTGACAATCATGCCTGTTAGAGAACAAATGAATTGATGCAATTACAATGCCCACAGCGCTGTTGTTTCAGTTGTTTTAACCAGTTGTGGAGCCAACTCAAGAGAGCCATTCACCGGAAAAGTCTGTCAGAAACAGTTGTCAAACATCCGCTGCTTTCGTTGTTGAGCTTTGAAGCGGCTAAGTAACTTGAAACAATAGCAAGTGTTTCGTTTCTCACTAACAAAGATAGTTACAAGACAAGAAAGAGAAAAGCGATTGTCAAGATATTTTGAGTTTCATAGAAGTTTTCGGCCATTTATGCCTTAACTCAATAACTGACGTTCATGTTAACGTTAAGAAACTGCAATTTTATATCCTTGTTGTTGTGGTTTTTGTTGTATGAAAATAAAAAGCAAATTACCATTGTGTAGTTTCAGCTCTTCTTTACATGAAATCAGCAGTGCACCACTAAACTGAAAGTGAGCCGTCGAGGATTTTGAATATTCTTCCTCGATGGCGGGAAAGCAAGACGTAATTTTGTTTAGTCATTTAAAACACCTCATTTAGACGACATTACAACATGTGAGAGTTGTTGTCTGGTATAGAGTTCTCAATGTAGACGGTTCACATTTCATGCCACCATTAACAACAGATGTACTGCACGTTTCAGCAATTGAGGATGGAAAGTTTTGAATTCGCTCTTTCTGGAATACGGGAAGTACTCCAAAGGTTAAGCTACGTATGCCTCCCGGGCGCTCTAGTAGAACTCTTAAAAAATCCCACTACTGCTATTGTCTACTGCAGCAAAATAAAATTTAATGCCGTTCTTGATTGATTTTTGAACCCTTTCTGTATAGATGCAGAATAAACTGTTTTGTAATATATAACAAGCTTTTAGTAAGTGTTTTTGAAAGCAGCAGTTCGCTCGAGTAAGACCGGAAATCGTTGTCTGACATGCTTAAACGCGCGCGTCATGCATGTAAATCTAATAATCTCGCATGCAAGTTTGTCAAATCCCACACTCAGAAGATTTCAATACAAACAAAAGGTTATTCCAAATATTTTCAGCGTAATTACTGCAGCTTAAAATATTATGACAAAGGAAGTCGCGCTAAGTCATAAAACACAAGCGACATAAATATATAAATTTCCTCTGCGCTGCCATCTCATCTGCTGGTGATCACTCATCAGTATGTAATGTTTATACTCTAAAAGATTTTGTTTCTCGGTTGTGTTACTCGTATATTTGCTATTAGAAACGTTTCTAAGTTTGTTTCACAATTTTCAAACTTATAAAATAATGTCCAGTTATGATACAGTGTAGTATTTCGCGTCAGACAGACGATACAACATCAAAAAATTATGCCCTTCAAAAATTATACCGCCAAGAGGTTAGTCATTAAAATAATATCACCTCTGGTTCTGGCATCCTATTCGCAGGTTTATTGTATAATATATTTTATGACCTAAATATATTTATCTGTGTGCACTTAACATAAATCTGTGAAAAATATTATAAGTATAAGCATTTCTGTAAGGCATGGAATGTGGTTATTTAATGATATAAATAAATCTCAGGAAAACTGAACTGTGATTGTACAATACAATTATAAAACCAGTTTTATTTGTTGTACAGTCAACAGATATATTATTTAGCTTTTTATGGTTGAACGTAAATTTGAAGGGTCAGTGACAATGTTAACTTATCCATTTCTCAGTCAATACCGGGAGCTGGAGGTGATAAATCCAATGTATTTCCTGCGGATTAAATAAACTTGACTGAAAAAAAAAATTGCGTTGTAAATAGCGATTTTGAACACAGCTCTATCTGACTGTTGTTCATTCATGATAAGTTCTTGTAACTCCTCCAATTTCAATCAGTTTGAATAAATTATAAAGTTAGACCTTCGACGTAGTAAACATTTAGACAATAATACATAATATTAAAGGTAAATGAAAAATTGTACTTACAATTTTCTGACAATATCATTTCTCTCGTGGAAGACTTTCACCACTCTTGCTGCAAATTGCGATTTCGATCCTGACTTTTCTGCTATTATTCTTGCAACAGGAGTCAGAAAAAAATAAACCGCTACAGAAATGTTTATTGTCACTGAAAATGTCATAAAAGTGGAACATTGTAAAAGCATCGCAGCAGCCGACTGACTTGAATTCCGCTTCGACGTCGAAAGAAAAAGTTTTGTTGGAGGGACTGACTTATTGTGATTCAAACAGGAACACCATATCCAATGATTGAGACCATATCTATTTTTGCGAACCAAGCCGGAAATACTTCACGAAGATTGGCGGACTGGTCCTTAGAGGTACACTTAAAAAGAGCTATTGCAATTGGGTCCTCGAATTCTTATAAAAAAAAGCACGAGCTTCAGTTTTTGTTGTTAAGCCCAAGACGATTTTCACTTCAGTGTAACTTTCTACCTCTTCCGCATTTGTGTCTAAAAATGTCACAGTGTTTGCTCGACCACGGGTGAACAATAATTGGCATCCTCTCCTGCTGATATGCACCTTTATGTGAGCCTGGGAGCTTTTTTAAAAAAATTAATGTCACAGCGGAAGTTGTGAAATTCATTGTGATTGGTTGAGTGGATGAGTGTCGCGACAACAGATGGCCCACCTACCCTCCCTGTGGTCAGAATTTGTTCATTGTTTACATAGCAGCAGAGGTGAGTGATATTATTATTATATAGTCAGAGCAACACAGGAAGTGTATATTCGAATCTCGTCAAACACCAGATGCTAGTCTGACCGTCTCAGTTGTTTTGATAAAAACCCAAACAACTGCGCTGGGCTTAAAATTGTACTTTAATGGCTATTGCCTATCTTGTCAAAACAATCCAAGAAAAAATCTCTTCCACGACTTGAGATTCAAGTGAAAATGTAAACTATAAATCTTTTACATTTCATATATTTCAACTTCAGAATATTTTGATATGGGTTTATTTGGAGACGATCCACATGTATCGATAATTATTCAAGCCTTTATATTATTGCCGCATTGGTGGGTATGTGTTTCCAAAGCTGTTTTCTCTGTTTCAGTCCTTTCAGACTCTGGCTTATTTTATATTCCGCTCAATTGATTTCATTGCCGCCGATAATCTTCCCCCTATAGGCTATATCCCATTCTTT
The DNA here is from genome assembly GCA_026546655.1 of Epizoanthus illoricatus. Classification (NCBI taxonomy): domain Eukaryota; kingdom Metazoa; phylum Cnidaria; class Anthozoa; order Zoantharia; family Epizoanthidae; genus Epizoanthus; species Epizoanthus illoricatus. Next base: position 7,600 of record JANVCK010153865.1, read on the forward strand.
GAAGCAACTAACAAAACTCCAAGAATACAAGCGCTCACATTTCAGTTTCATCTCTTCGAGAGTGGAAGGATACAATATCAGTTCATTCATTTCTTTCAACTGAAGAGGTCAGAAAAGTTTTGTCACTGTCGAAAATCAATTTGTAAATACAGGTGTCAGAGCCTTTACTAAAATGTTTCTGGCTTCCTGTAAGAAGAACTTGATGTTGATACGTGATGTATATGTATATATATATAAAACAATATGCAGCAATAGTTAATAAATAATGAATGAACATTTTCTTAGTTTCTCTTTAAATTAATGTTAAGAAAGTTTATATAATATTATATATATAATCTTCTGTTATTCAAGCTCTCAAATATAATATGCAAATTTGTGCAAAAAATATACTCGTTGGTGTGGCAGCCGATTGAAGTAATAGTGGTTAAGAAAACTCAAATTACATCTTATGTCCCAGCATTTAGATCAGTATACGGCGTGTTCAATATTCTATGTGCGTCAGTTTGAAAACTCTGTGAAATATTTATAAACATTTGAGATAGTTCAATTTAACAGGCACTATTAATATTATATGTATTAATACTGAACGTTTTTGAGTTTATTCTTCAATATCATATTCCGGTCTGAAACACAGAATGAACGGAAGTTCTTTCTTCATGATTTTTAAAATTAATATCAATTATTGCCCGAAGAAAGGCAGTCATTCTAAACCAACCATACTTTATTATACTGTTATCGTACTTGTGATTATTGAAAAATCACTTCTGCTAAACTCAGCAACAGAACACATCGTGATTTTCCAAAGATGTATCTTAAAACTCGATACACTTGAATCAATTCATGCGAGACAGCAGACTATATTAGTATATCTCTCGTTTTGAATTAAAAATTAGCATTTTTAAATTGGCATTATTTTCAAGGTTTCCTTTATTTATGTTACACCAATTAATTACTTTTGACATTAACCATCGTACTTCAGAATTCGCACAGGAAACATTTCCTGCTAATTATGTTCGTTACAGTGATACACAAATGTACTGTCGTAAACTGTAATACCTGACGTGACTTGTAATAAGTATTGTCGTAAACTGTATATGTCAACAATTGTAGAAATTGTTGTTGTAAAACTATTAAAGCTCGAAATACACCGCGAGCTGATTTTACGTCGGGAATCTACCGACGCAGTCAAATTTCTCAGGCTGCAAGCTCACAACACACGATCTGAGTCTACTGATTTTTTGCCGCAGACAGAAAAGGCCAGAAAATCAGCTCATGTGGAGCTGTACTTCCCGACAAGTCACGACAAAATCGGTCTAAGCTTTTTAATCGGTCGTACTAAGCTCTGTTCTCGACAACTGAATTGTCGGGGACGTACTGCCACACTCCTAGCCCACAAGGTCAGACAATGTCCGACAGGACGCCTGAAAGTGAAACATGTTTTGATTTCGTCCGACAAACTCCAATTTTGGCTTGTTGGGAACTACCCCACAAGTGGCCGATTTTCTGTCCGCGACAAAAATCGGCTCGTCTATGGTGGGCTTTATAAGTAATTGCAATGTCTACATCGCGTGATACTGAACCACCAAGAAGTTAAGTTACGTCACTGTTTGTTTCTATATTCAATAATCTGCACTTCCTTTATCCTTGCTGCACAAAAGTATTGGGGTAAGGAGCAAGTTATAACACATGCCTTCTCAAGGAAGCCATTTTTGCCGATAGAGGTGTAAGGGGGGTGGGGTGAGGGGTGAGGTGCTATCTCCTAAACAATAAAACAGAGAGATTTAGCACCACGTATACGCAAGACGCGTGTTTGCCGTTTCTACTTGAAGGTAAGTATTTTCGCGTTTGTTCTCAGTTACGTGAGACATATATTTCCCCTTGTTTTCACAACGAGAAATTATTGATACTTGTAAAATCAACAACAAATTTTTCAAGTTCACGTTTGCCGTTTCACGTATATGTGGTGCTAAATCTCTCTATTACGTTTATTAGTCATCCCCGAAGGGCTTTTCAGGTCTAGTTTACAATGAATATCAATAAAATATAACTATAAACTACTGGAGTAATACTACAAAAATATGCTAATTAATATGAAAACATGATAATGAAGCTATATAATCACATATCTTCCTCTTGAACTAAAGCAAATATTTATCTGTTGTCTATCCAGGGACGGACGGATCAGCATTTTCAGGATGGAAGGGGGGGGGGGGGGTTCATCATAAGTGTTAGGCAGTCTATACCTATGGGGGTCTGGGGTTATGTCCCCTCCCCCCTTGAATATTTTGAAAATTTACGTCCTCTATAATGGTATTTCCCAAATTTTGGAGGTATTTTCACATATCTTCCTCCTACCTAGTACCTTCAGTAAAATAAATGAAATGCAGATTTACAAATGCAGCCATAAAGAAATATTTTATTATGTCGATTCCGTGATACGATAACCATTGAGATCCAATGACAAGCTCGTGTGGCAGAGATGAATTAGGGCAGAAATTTTACCACTGTCGCTCATCAGCGGGAATAAGAAAATGTGTTAACGTCTTACAAAAATACGAAAACAAATTTACACCTATAGCTCGTCAACTAGTTACATTATGCAGTCCACTTCCTCAATCAGAAACGTTTTAAATAGAACATAGCAATTAATCTGATTTACAGTTGATTTATAATGCGATCGTCAGTATTCCCAGCAAAGCTTCTGATCCATTACTGGCAGGGAGCTTCCAAAATTAAAGGCTTCATCCCATTTTCGGTTTCAAAATATTTATTCCATCCATCTGTTTGTGCTACTGTCATTTTGGTAGCCGAACGCATAGCAGGTACACCAAAGTGCGAAAGATATCAAGTAATGAGGAAGAATCTTTCTTTATTTTAGCCAGTGACTGGCTTGATGAGGACTGGCGGAAATGTCTATTTTAGTACCACTAGTGTCGAATTCAGTGGCACTGAAAGTGAGGGAATTATATGTTGTTTTGACTGTCGTACATGGCTGAGACGAAAGGATCAAATTTCTTGGAGAATAGAGTGTTCAAGGAAAAGGTTCGATTTTTTAATAAAGAGATAATAAGTTTTCTTGTGATAGATTCGCAGTTTTAAATTTCCTATTTAGCGAGAAACTTATTTAGTGATACTTTGCGAAAGTATTTGCGAACGTAAAACAAAATTATTAGTTCAAGGTATTTTGGCGCTCAACAAAAAAAATTGGAAATCCCAAAAACTGAGCAAGAGAAAAACAAGCCGACGAAATTGTTCACATTTTGTAACAATACTTTTTTAAAACATCAACATCTTTAATAAACGTAACCGCCAGTGTTTTAACAACAATACTGCAAAAACAACTAACCTTATATTGGTTCCAGCCCATAGACTGACACACACAGGAGCACTAATTTAATACTTAGATGGGTTTATTGGTTGCTGTTCGTTATCTGAACTTATATTATAAAAATTACAATTTCCTCAAATGTGATTGGTTCATTTACCACTCTATTATTCATTAATTTGTCTGCAAATT
>JANVCK010154087.1:0-11113 GCA_026546655.1 Epizoanthus illoricatus
TTCTCATTTTTACTGTCTTTTAATTTCAGACAGGGTCTTGAAATTTTTTTAGGAACCTCTGACGGGTGTTGAAAATTGCTTGAAATTCAAGACGGGCTTTGGAAAAAAATAGACAAGTTTGGTTCAAGTTACAGGACCCGGTTCTTTCGATAAATAATGAACCCTCCCTTAGAGCAGATTTCGTGTGAGTGCTAAACAGAGAACAACTACAACAGCATTGCATTGTCATTGCATGTCAGCTCAAATGTATCGAAACAGAGTTTGGCAATCACTAACCCTTTTAATGTTATTTCATTCAACTTGATCAATTTGATTAGGGCCTCTCTGAAAATCATGTGATGTGAGAGAGCTCCGTGTGTAAACATTGTTATAAATGTTGTCATAATAGCTGCTTTTAAGAATTTAATATATAATATAGGCTAAAAGTTATAGATAAAACCAAAACGTTTTCGACTGGGCCCTACGGTCGAAAACGTTTTAGTTTTATCTGAAACTTTTAGCCTAATTATATATTAAATTGTTATAAATAAAATTAAATAGACACTCTATTATTTAGAAAAATAAAATGGTCACAAAATTACTTTTGGGTATTTAATGGAAGTTTACTATGACTGGAAGGTTAATTTAAACAAGAAGAATGAGGAAAAATATGAAATTGAGATAAAAAAAATAATGTCAAGCTCTCAAAGGGGTTGCCGTTAATAGTTAAAAACTGTTAATCGTTCGTTTCTGTGATTCCCTGCATTCCGTTATGGACAAGAACACTGTAAATAAAAGAAAAGAATTACTACTCACCTTCGGGACCAGTAGTTGTGATGTGGAGAATATGACTTGTCAAGCACCTTTGTCGCTTGCTGTGATGAAAATGCAGCTTGTGAGTTCGCATTTGTAGATCAGTCTAAAACCTATTAATATATTCAAGTAATATTTCCTCTCCTGTTCTATCACAACAGGGAATTATAACCGAGAGAGACATGGCACGAGAAAGGTGAGAATATGATATTGAAAACAGTTGATTGTCTTTGAAAAACGTGGCGCACACAACAAATATCAGTTTTCATCAATTTTAGTTTATTCTTGTATGCAGATAGAGTAACAATTTTGCTTTGTCAAGTTACCTTGTCGAATAGCTGACAGCCAGATTCTAAACCAGTGACGCACGCAAAGTTTCATCGATATCAGTCGTCGCCTTATAATATCAATACAAAAATTGAATAAGTTGGAGGGAAAATTAAGTAGATCAGAAACAGAAAATGATCTTAGAGGAATTGCTAAATTGGCCCAACCTGTTTTACAAGAAGTTATCAAGACTAGTAATTAGAATCATTTGTCAACCCTTGCGGTAACATGTTTTTACCCTCCCTCTGTAATTAAAGTTATTATTATTATATAAAACACATTTGATGCTTTTGTGGTCGAAACACAATGATGTTCAGGTATGTGTGATAAGTATAAACATGAACAGTTTCGAGGTGGAGGGGGGTGGGGATTGTTTATGTTCGTCACTCTTGGTAGAGAACATGCATTCATTTTCAGTGCAGGTTGTGCTGTGCTTGTCTCGTACCGATTTGCACGTCCTTTGCCTTGTGCTTATGATTTTTGCATTTCGTGTAAGCCAGGCTTTAACACGTGACACTCACGTGACAGTTATGCAAAGCTCATGCTTTCTTTGATTTATTTCGTTATTTCTCACTCAGTATCTTCGTTTTAAAGGTTACGGTGCGACCTACAATTTGCCAATACTCAAATACAAAGATTAAAACAAGGTCGTTCGTCATCGCGGCGTAGTAGAGACTTGCCTGGTTCTTCACAAGGTTCCTTCCCATCACGTGATGACTATTTCTCGGCTTCTCGATCTGACTCGCCTCGACCCAGCTCACCCGCATCAACGGCAGACCTCGACTCAGGTATTGGTAATGAAACTGTCCACTTGTGTTACAGTTCCATGCACTGAGTTTCATACGTATGTCACTTTTCTATATACAGTGCTTGAATCCTGATGGTCATTTCTTGTTGTTTAGATTATGCTCCGTTATCAGAAGCAAGTATGAGCGACTACGTTGGATCTGAGGATAACATGGTATGTCACTTGTGGTACAGATAGACACAACATGCTGTCAGTGTAGTTGGCAGACATCTTATACAGGATTTGAGCTGAACAGACAAACACATAGGCAGGTTGACGGACAGATACAATATGGAAGGCGTAAGACAGACGTGCAACTAAAGAAGAAAGCAGGCACACTTTCTGACAGTTTAGAACAAGTTACGGTTGCAAGGTTTGGCAGATATACATGTACATGTTCACGTGGACTGTATCTACATTTTATTGCTAAAACAGAAATTTAATGGGGTGTTCATGACTCCTTAAAAATCTTAGCTTCACCTATAAATTGAAATACAAGTGGTCACTTGACTTGTATTAAAGCCTTTGAGTTCAGCACGGAGTGGCGGTCATAACTTCTCAACACACACAGTGTAAGACCATGTAAGTGAAAGCTCTTGTCAAGTACGTTCTTATTGCATTACTTGTGTGAATGAAATGAGGGTTAACACTGACTAAAATCTTTTCAAAAGTTGTGGAACGTTTTGGTTAAAATACTCAAATACCTTCCTCAGCCTTGGTTAATAGCTATTGAAATGACTTTCGGATGTTAAAAGCGGATAAAAGAAATGAGAAACAAAGAAACTATTTCTGATTCGCCAAAAGTTTATAAACGTTGGGCATGTGAATGTGTTCATTGATCGAGTTGGGTTCCATCATGGAATGCCATGCCTCTAAGAATAATTTTCTGGACCATTGTTGGCAACGATCAATGCTATGCACGTTCTCAAAGTAAAAATTATGTTCAGTTTGGACTTAGGAAAACGGCACGTTTATGTTCTGTGGTTCGCGTTTTGAGCATGCGGTTAGTTTGGCGGATGTAGACTTTCTCGCAATCGCTGCAGACAATTCTGTATTAATTCCTTTAAATTCTTATTTTGCAAAATTAAAATAAGTAAAAAACTACAAGCACAAAACTCAATGGGTTGCAGTATGCCAGAAATCACCGTGTTTTCTGCTGTAAGCTGGTTATTCTGGCACAAAGCAGTACATTGGTTAATACTGATCTAGAACTAGTAATAGACATTGGACTAATCAGCCTACAGTCAATTAGTCACAAGAATTGTGATGACGACTATCAAGATGTGCGACATTCAACATTTCCTGTTTGCCGATGCATCCTGTGAGGATAGTACAGATTTCAGGAGGTTTAACGTAACTGTTTTTAGTTTAAAGCAAATGCTCACACAGACAGGACGAGCCATTTCCAAGAAGCAATGTTGTTCGGTCTAGAGCCTCATCCGTTCCTCTAGTGATCCACAACCCATACATCTTTGTGAGCTCTAGTAATGCAGTTGTACATTGCAGGATTTGGGGACAGGAAAAAGATCTTCGTCGTTATCTAGCTACAAGGACAGAAATTCCTTGGTAAGTCAAAAGTGTGTCCCAGTCTCACTAAATCTAGACTAGTGTGCAGATCAGCTACTTTGTGTGAAGAAGAAATGCATGAAGGTCTGCACCTACGGTGTAAGATTGCACGCAGTGTTGTGCGCAATGGCTGAATTTTGCAACTGTTACACGAAATATTGTGCACAATGTTAAGTAGAATTGAATGCTACTTCTGCAACATTAAAAGCAACATTTCAGCGCATAGCCACACTGATTTCAAAAATTGCACGAAACATTGTTTACGATGTTGCACCATGTATTGGGACCTCTATAAAGTGTTCGTGTGAATAATAGACCAATAGGCATTATGCATTATGACGCAGTATATCAAAGTTATTTTGTTCGATGATTGCTACGTATATCACAATGCATAAGGTCTGTTGAATATCAGTTCCTTATTAATTTTCTATATGTCCATCTGTCTTTGGCTTCGTTTTCATCCTGTATTTGTACATATTTTTGCGCAGATTATGATCCCAAGAAGTATATACATATATCGAACCTTAAACAATCACGGCCTCTTAGAGCTCTTATAACCTCTTAGAGAACTATCAACTGCTGCTGTTACTAGAGATATTAGAGTGCCGAGATTATTGTTGGTATTGTGCAAATACAGTGCTTCAGTAGCGTGTTCTCTTATCACAGTCAATATATGTATACAGCTGTTTGAGTAAACGTTGACTTACCCTGGTGGAAGTATGAGAACTTTCACTTTCTTTACTTATTGAAATAATTTTGATCAAGGTTTTCTAAACACACGATTCTCTATGTTTGATTTTTTAAAAATATATATGAAAAGGTATGTTTGGAGTATTGCATTTTGTATATTGTCAGAACCGGTCAATTCAAAATAGTTTGCAAATAGCTGTTTCTCCGGTAAAGGCATAGATATTCCCCTCGTTTGTTTCCAGCATTACAAGATTTAGTAGTTGTGCATGTCTACCACCGACCCCTATATATGACATCTCGGTTATTTCTTTGGTTTTGCTCATAGATAAGGTCCCGTCTCTTTGAATATCTTTCTATCTCTTTGCCCCTGTCTCTGTCTCCCGTTCGTTTACTCTGGCTCACACTCTCTTTCTCGCTTCTTTCTTGCATTCACACTGTATACCTCCAAGTATCTCTTAAGTGAAGACAGTCACACAATAAAAAGAGCATGTGCAGTCAGTGATACTTCTGTTCATGTAACTTGTTAACGTTAAGGAAAAGCACACCATAAAACTTAATTCAACTAAACTACAGTGATACTTTAGTATCGAAATTAAACATTTTCCCGTAAAATAAATACAATGTAAAAAATGCTAAGTAGGCATATCAGAGTAGAACAAACGCGTAATAACTTGGGTCATCCAGGCATTGCTGGTCGATACTGAGTGATGTTGGATGACGCTGGATGATACTACTTGGTGCTGGATGACACTGGGTGGTACTGGACGTTTCTTTCTCAGTTGGATTTCTGGTGTTGTTACTGTTGAAGAAAAGTGGTTTGTCTATATTTTTTTATTGTCGTTGCGAGTTTGACTTTCTTCCCTAAAAATATTGGAAATGAAACATATTGGGCAAAATGTGTTGGAGCAACTCTGTTTTAATATCTTCTATTTCGTTTGCTATATGGAAAATATTTCTTTCTGTACTTTCACTGCAAATTGCTACGTTACTTACAGGTGGATCGAGCAAAACTAGAAGAACGTGTTACAAGATATACCCGTTTAGCATTACTGAACAGATATGCAAGAACATATGTTCTAGTTCTTGGGTGATGTTCCATATACCAAGTCCACGATGACACAATTGTTAACTTCTAGGGACATGTTACTGTTAAAGTCTCCACGGAATGAATTGGTCAATAAATTTATTTCAAATCTTACAAAAGCTAAGAGTGAAAACAGATATAAATCCACTATATCGCCAGGTCACCAGCAATGATTGTTTCGGTGGCGCAAGCGGTTAGGGTTAGGTTTAGGAAGCAGGTCAAAACACATGCCCTCTCGAGGGACTCATTTGGGGCTAGGATGTGGGGGATGCCGCCTCCTATGGAGTTAACACTCAATTTTTAAAAAAATGTTCTTGAATATCTCTTGAACTAGGAGCGATTGCACCGTTTGTTTTATCGCACACTCTGCCCCCTCAGAGTCAGAACAAGAATAGGCGATCAAAAGTGGGAGTTGGGATGGCACCATGTGCCGACAGCTATGTCTGGTGATAAAAGCGGGCTCCTATTTGGGGCATGTATTTTGACCAGCTCCCTTAGGGCTAGTTTTGGGTTGTTAATTCGAGCCCCAAGTTTTAGGAATAATTTTTTTGTTTGGAAGAATAGGATTTCTTTCTCTCTTCGTTTCTTCAACATCACAAGATTTCTTAGTAGCAGTCTAAATTCAGCCAAAAAAATCAGGTGTCGATACAACTAGTTGAAGACAATGAGATTTATTACGTCACCGAGGACTTTGTATATGGACCATCTGCACCATTTTTGCACCTGGTAATTTAAGCAGCCCTTGTTGTGGGTTGATGGTAACCTGTGGTGCTGTTTTTAACTGAAGCTTATTTAATTTTACTCAAGATGTTAACAAATACAGATCTCGCAATTGGCACCGAATGTTACGACGTATAACATAGGTAAGTGCAAGTACAGTGAGTGTTAAAATAAACTTCTGGTCCAGTTTCTGGGCCCCAGCACTAATTCTTACCACTACCATTTGGGAGACGGAGCCCGCTTCGGAATCCGTTCTTCAAAGCGTCTGGGTAGAGAGTCCAACAACTGAACTAACTAAACCTCTGGAAAGATCCTGGTATACTAACACAGCACTTTGTGAGAATAAATGTTCCGTTAAGCACTGTAGTTGTCAGGCTGTCAATTAACTTTAGAATAAACTCCCTAATCATTCTGGTTGTTTTAACGTTAAACCTTCCGCAACCAGATTAAAGTTAAGCTTAAAATCTTGTCTCGGTAATTCACACGTTGCACATAACAGGAAATTCCTGTTATTAATTATTTAATAATAATAATAATAATATCACAATGATTGCTTATTGCTGAGAAACTGTTATCATGAAGATGACGACCAGATACTAAAACTAAAGCACAAATTAAAAAGTAGTCAGTTATGTCCATAAAGCACTTAACGTCTGGACTTAAAAGCTCGCTAGTTTTAAAATAAGACGTACAATGTAAATTCGCTGAAGCAAACTTGCTAAATTATGGATTTTTAGGCTGTATGTTAGTCGACTAGTATTGCAACTTACAAATGGTACTGCACTTTCATGATACGGGTCAGTAGCAAGACACTGTTGATTACTCGCTCCATCATCAAAGCTCTTCCATGCACTTTATGCATTTTCTTATCACAACTGAGAAAGTGTATACCATGTTTATAAGACAAAGGATACATACAGCACATGTATTTATCACTGGTAATCTCTTCTCTTGCAGACCACAAGCGGATACAGAACATCCACAGGTTCTTCTCGCTATTCTTTCCGGTCACGTGATGAGTCCTACACAAGCCAATGGCAGCGGACGCACGGACAGAATCGAGGCAAACCTTACTGGAGTGACGAGGGGAGTTCAACAAGCAGTCACCTGTACGAGTCTCAGTTCTAACTTGGTACGAAGCAATCCAGACATCAAAGAGTCAAGACGATTCCTTACTTCATTCAAAAAAATTATTTAATGGAATGTTATACCAGAGGAAATCTTTGCTGTGATTCGATTTGGCTGCTTTTAGTTATCGAAGTTCATAAATAGGCCAGATGTGTGGTGTATTTTGTTTTGCAGATGGGGAGGAATTTTAATCATATCCTCTCTGACAACAGAAAAACTTTTTGTCCTTTTGATTTTAGTGATCAAAGAATGCTCGCCTAGTTTTGCAAAAAGTGCTAGTTTGTGAACAGACGACATTGCGGTTATAATTAGATTAGCGAAGATCAGCCGTCGGTTTCCTTTTACTTTTAATATTTGCGTTCCATCTGATTTAAATCTTGGCTCTTGCACCTTTAACTTAACCTCTGATTGTTTTTTCGTTTTACCACTAACAACCAGTTTCCGTCTGGTGGTCCAACTGCTGCTATTGTTTTCATGTTACAAAATATCAAACGAAACTTTCTTGGCCATCAGCAAAAGAAGATATGTTATGTAGTGTGTGCATAGTAATGTGGTTCAGTGCTACGTTTTAGAGCGGCTTGAAACTACGCTGCTGTTGATGTTAAATATTTTAGGTTCTGGTTTTAGTTTTAATTCCAGTCATTACATTCGTCGACTTACAAAAGATTCAGGATCTTGAATTTTTAGTGGCATTTGAGAACAGTGCTTCCTAGGAACAGACTGTCCGTCAAAACTTGTTTTAAGTATTTTAAAACTTTTGTAAATTACAAACATTCTGGGTGGTTTAGTACTTAAAGACAATAAGACTGTTACAACTTGCCGTTAATAAAATTTATCTGTTCCTAAAGTTAAGCTTGGCTGCTAACAACATTTTAACTTGAAACAAACTATTCGAGCTCCTTTCCATTAAGATTGGTAGCATTTTCTTGTATTTTATTCCATAGTTGTAAACAAACACTTGAAAGTTAATTACCACTTCTCCGCCATTTTGAATCTCGAACATCATTGGTTTTCTTTTCCCATTTTCAAATGCAAGAGACCAAGAAATAATATAATGCAGTGCAGTCTAAATGAAGAAACACTGTGTTAAGCAACCAGAACGGCAACGTCGACGACGACGGCAGAGAACAAAAGGTTTAATTACTGAGTACAATGAACTGCACGTTGGAACGCAGCACGCTGACCACCTGTCCACCGTCGTCTCAGGAATACAACGTGAAAAGTCCAAGTTCTAGGTTTTGTAGACAACGTGAACGTCAAAATATAAATTGTCCCGTAATTAGTTTAGCGTCAAAACTAGCGTTTCTTGTTCCTACAATTCGCGCGCCTTCACACACACACAAATAAGAACGAATGGATGATACATCAAGGAAACGAGAAAACGAGAAAGCTTAATGTCAGCAGCCGTCATCGTTGCCATTGCCGTCCTAGCTGCTTGAAGTCCCTAATTGTATTTACAACGATGGGAAGAACACGCACTGACGTCACCAAAATGGCGATGACCCTGATACAAAATGGAGGAAAGGAATAGGAATAGGATAGAAGATTAATATAACCGATCGTCATAAAGAGGAATTGAAATACTTTGTTTTCAGCTGAAATGTTGTTTGGCAGCCGAGAGGCCCCATAAATGCCTGCGGAACCCACTTGGGACTAATTGGTGCAACAGACCGTGCTGGCCGAAGCTTGCAACGTTATTCAAATGAAAGTTTTATGATAATTTAATTTTACCAAATTTAGGACATTAAGAATGAATGGTACTAGAATACGAGGGTTAGTGGGACTTGAGCGCCTCTGGATATATGAACCACGGGAAATTTGTACAGAGAAATCAGTGGCAAATCTTTTCTTATATCATCAAGAAATTCTTAATATTGTTCTATACCGTAGATAATGGGGAATTCCCCGTATATAGAGGTAACTGTACATATTCTATTCTTATTGTCTTTGTATAGTAGGCCTGTAATATTCTAATGTATTTTAGGATCAAATATACATAGTTTGAAACTGGAGAAAAACGGCTGTAATATGGAGTATCGAGGGATATACAGCTGACGAAAATAAATATTGAAACAACTTTTTTGTCTTCGGATGGAAGTTCATTGTTATAGATGTTTCTTTGGAATAGTATTTAAAGAAAATGAAACAAAGTTATTTAGTCTAGATGCAAGTGATAGGATTTATGGATGGTTTTGAGCCTGCGATGAAAAAAGTGGACGCGGTTACCGCAGCATTTAAACCAGCGGTCGATCCGCTTGCGTATGCGTACAAGGGTTCGATCCTGGCTACTGTCACTGTGTAATGTCCTTGGGCAAGACATTTACTCTCACAGTGCTTCTCTCCACCCAGGTGTATAAATGGGTACCTGCCAAATTGTGCAGGGCCAAAACTTGACAATATGCTGGGAAGTAGACCTGCAATGGACTGGCATTCTATCCAGGGGGAGTAGTAATACTTTGTGTTTTTCAGACTCGCTGCAAGTGGCGCCCCTTCTAACTTTGTAACCTAAGTGAGATTCAAATTGGCCTTGCTGCAAATGTTCTACTGTCTTTACCAGCTCGGATTCAAATGAAACATTTTCTGTTCCCCGTTGTTCTTTCGTTGTCGTTGTTCGGGATTCTGGAAGGCTTGATTTGAAACGAGGCTCTTCTTTCCTTGCGCCAGCTTTTGTCATTTCCTGCCTATTCGTTCCAGTTTGCCCATCCGTTCGCTTAGTGTAACTAATATTTAATGTCGTGGTTCCAAAGTCTTTCTTCGAATTTCTTGGTGATAGATCTTGGCGAGCTTTCGCGATGGCAGCGAATTGAGTCGACTTTGTGGAGATTAAAATAAAAATGATTTGAAATTAACAAGGTAACCGCAGCGAAGAAGCTGATCTGTTTCCCTTGAGATTATGAACAGATTCTTTGTGGTTGTACGTCACTGCAGACGTCAGAGACTCCGACTTCTCGAAAACTGCGCAAGTATAGAATATTCGGACGTCAAAGGTAGAAAACTCCCAGTGCATAATGTGTAGAATTGTATCAATGTTATGACTACTGAATCTTGTGCATTGTAACTCTTCTAACGTAGGCGGTGGAAAGTAAGTTAATTTAACAGGTACTGAGAGCAAAGTGAGTAAATATGATACGGAAATGCCAACAACCAATCAGAAGCGCGAACGATTAATTTTCACTAGTAAAATAACGTCGTTCGTCCAATCAGCAACGCGAACGATGAAATTTCACTAGTGAACCATATCGTGTACCCTTCACTCCATTGAATAGCGAGATTGAATTCCTGTTCTTTGCAAAGCTCCAAATGATGCCAAAATTATTATTAGAAAATTTGTTTCCGAATGCACCGACCAACAAGAAAACTAGGAAATTAATATTAGGAATTGCTGTTTGTCGGCGAGTTTTACAAGTTGATGAAACCGAACGGAGCATTGAACTTTAAAAAGTTCTGGCAGTATGCGTTGAAGACAACTGAATGAAGCTTTACACTGACTTCGGTAAACCTCTTATCAAATTGTTATGAAAACAGTATGAAATTATTGTTTGAAAAAGCTTTCTAAAGAGGAAAGGAAAAAGAAACAAAACCAACACGTTATTGATTGTAGACACAAAGGTCGGAACTCGGAAACTGTTTATCGAGAAACATGACTCGAACATTTAGTCAGAAGTTCTTCTTAATACCCGTTGGTCGTTAAAATATTACTTTGTATTACTTTCAGTGCAAGGAGAAGCATGTCATTCATTGCAAACGACGCCTGTCTCATATGGTCGGACATCGGAAAATAATAGACGCCCCGGTGGGTTTATTAAAGAGGGAACATTTTGTTGAAAGGACGATTTTAAGGATGTGGGAACAATTGTTCAAAACTTTGGATATTTTAAACAAATCAAACAGTATTCTGCGCATATTACAAGATCTATCCAACGCACAATTAATACGAATAGACGCCGCCCCCCCCCCCGGCGGGGCCGGGGGGGGGGGGGGGGGGGGGGGGGGGGGGGGGGGGGGGGGGGGGGGGGGGG